>PVKE010000380.1:0-60199 GCA_004027555.1 Craseonycteris thonglongyai
CCACTATGTTCTAGGATGCTAATGACCTGTGAGTCATTCTTTTTGATTTTAGAGCATTGAACATTTGGAATTTGTCCCTTTTTATGAAACTTTTTAGCTTGGATAACTGCTGGAAAAATGACACAAGTTAAAATAAGTTTCCTGCTCACAGATAACCAGAAAGCCTAGAAACTTCCATCATCTTCTTAAAGTTCCATCCTCCTGAGATTTTGAGGGCACAAGTGCAAAGCGTAAAATGGAAGGGACTAATTATAATGAATACTTATTTGCTCAGTGCTTTTATTCTTACAAAGCTTTTATTATTTTTCACTATGTCAACTGATTCAACTCACATAACAGACTTGTGAAGTAGGTACTATTATCTCCTTTTTTTTAGATAAAGAAATTGAGATTCAGAGAGGTAAAGTAATTTGTCCACATTTTCACAGCTAATAGGATGAAGAACTGGTACCTGGATCCAGGTCCCCTGAATTCAAGTCCCACGTCATCTCTAACTGCGGTTCTCATATTTATCTTTAACCATAGTCACCTCCTTATGAAATGGAAGAAAGGGACAATAGGGGCTCAATAACCCAAAACATGGCAATGTTCTCCCAGCCCAGTGCAGTTCATCATGCCAGCCTCTGTTGTCTTGTATTAGAACTACGGCTTTCTGCAGGGCTTATAATAACTATACTAATAGGAACAATTATCGTGTAATAAAAACAATAACGGAAACAGTAATAACAGGAATTGTTGACCTTATTGAGAACTGCAGCTGCTGTCATTTTGAGCACTGTGTCAGGCATTCAGTGTCTTGCATGCCTTCTCTCATTTAATTCTCACTACAATGTGGTAAATATTAGTACTCTTGCCCATTTTCCAGACAAGAAAACTAGGGATTCGAGGAATTAAGAAACTTGACCAGTCATGGGTTAACTATACAGTCAGCCCAAATTTTCTACCCCTCCTTGCACCAATGTGACTTTGTAGATCCTCCCATAAAGAAGTAAAGACACTTCCATAGTCCTTGAATCCAGTCTCTGACTGGCTTTGGCCAAGAGGATGCAGCAAAAGTGCTGATATGCCTGTTCTGAGTTTGTAGACTTCTACTTTCCATTAGAACCCTGCCACCACTGTGACAAGCCAGGTCTCACCCACTGGAGGATAAGAGATGATGGAGCAAAGCTTTTGTTCCATCTCAGGCCATCCTAGATCAACCAGCCCCCAGCTGACCTACAAGGTGACCACAGACACATGAGCAAACCAAGCCAGGATCAGCCAAGTCTGGCCCAAACCAACAGAACCCCCTATTGACCCATAGACTAATGAGAAATTAAAAACTGTTGTTGTTTTAGACCACTTGGTTATGGGAAGGTTTGTTACACAGCAATAACTAGCTGATCACTAACTGATACAAGGTGGAAGCCCGACTTAGACCTAGGTTTTATAGGCTCCACCACCTGGACTCTTCTATGCCATATGAAAGTCATGTCCTTCTAAACAACCCAGGCAGCATGGTCAGGAGAAATATCAGTGTCATCCAGGGGAATAGGATAGGGTTCCTTGTGCACCGAGATCTTGGGCTGCTGTTTAGTTAGGTATGAAAGTGCAAACACTCCGATGATCTGGGTTCTGAATCCAGCTCTGCCACTAGGTCTGTATAACCTTGAATGATCCACTCATCTCTCTAGGTTTCCATGATCTTATCTATAAGATGAAGAGCTCAGGATGTATTTGCTCAAAAAAACCATGTTTGCCAACATTTGCTGTGTTAAGCAATGAGCCACATGCCAAGGATATAAAACTTAAAAAATTCTCATCCTCCAGAAGAAGCCCACAGTCTAATGGAAACATAAACATTGCAAACAACAAAAAAATGGCAGCATCTTATTCCTGTATCGGTTAACTTGTGCCATCAACCCAAGTGGCCACTCAGGGGGCAGCCTCCCTGTGGGGACCTTCCCCAGTTCCTCGTTTCTCTGTGTCCGTCACAGGAATGGAGCCATCACCACAGTGCTTGGGAATTGCCCATTTACCTATCTGCCTTTTTCACTTGTATGTTAACTATATTTTCTTATTTTCTCTACTCCTACTGCTCCAGCATCTATGTCTCACTGAACCAGGGAGAGACTCCCCCAGGGACAGCTAATTCTTAGAGATAGAAAATCACTTCCCTGCCAGTGAGTCATTCAGGTCAAACCAAGCAACCCAAACCCATATTCCCACACACCTCCTTTATTGGGATCTCACAGGGCTCTTACATTCCCATATTCCCCTGCCAGAATCAGCCCAGGGCTGGGTACCAGAACGTCAGCACAGTCCCCAAAGCCTGGAGCCCACTGAAATGATTCAGACTAAACAACCTGAAGCCTGCTCACCCTGCCCTCATAAGTCACAATAACTACTCTTGCCCACATTTCCTCCCACTCCTTCTGTCTCCTGACTGAGCCTGGTGTTTCCCCGTGTGACCCTGCGTGGCGTGGCATGCTTCCTCCTCTTAGGAACTGTGAGTAACAATTATCTTTCCAATGGCAATTGGCCTTACCATCCCGGACTGACAATGAAACCTACATTTTCAAACGGCTTGTCTGTGAACTCCTCCACAGCAAGGACATTCTCCTAAGACCACCTTGCCCTGAGCACTCCCTGAATGACAGGTGCTGTGCTCAGCCTTTTACCTGCATTATCTCATTGATTCTTACAGCAGCCTGGTGAGGCAGCTACTGACCACTCCCAATTCACACACAAGGGAATGAAGCCAGCACCAGACAAAGTCAGGATTCAAACTCAGGTCTCGCTGGCTCCCGAATCAGCCTCAGGTTAACCCCCTGATGGAATTGTCTCACATTCAATGCCCCAATCTCAACTCAAGACCTCTGCAAACAGGGCTGCTAGGCACAGGTATGCAGTTTTCACAAAGGCACCTGGCCAGTGGGGCAACAAGACAAGAAAAATCAGCCCCCATTTTTGCCAAGCTGGGTCCCCTCAAGGCTGTTTCCTACCAGGTGGGGCTCCTTTCCCCAGTTCTCACTCAGGTGACATTAGACTATTCCTACGTAAGAACCACGGTTTGCTAAGCGCCCCTAATGTCATTTCTCCATTGCACTGCACGGGGAAGTCACAGTCTGAAGGATATTCCAACGCTAACATTAAGCTGTTGCAGATGCGTCAAACCAACGTCCGGGGCTCCGAGCACTGTGGTGAACCACGCCCCTCCCCTTTAGTTCATTCTCTTTGTGTCTAACATAGACTGAGCCTGTTCCCCAATGAGTTCACTTGTGTCTGCCAGGGGGATTCCCAGAGATGTGGACCTTATACCAGTCTTAACTTTTGTCAGTGTAACCTATGTGATTAGAGCTTTGCGACTTGAGCTCTGTGATCATACCCCGTGGTCCTTGTCTCTCGAAACCAGGCTTAGGAACTACAAGTGACCCCCTTCTGGATTCTACAAAGTGGCTTGTCCCTGCACATGATGGGATCCCTCTTGCCCTTACGAGCATGTCACTTACTTATTGTCCTAACAGAGGAACTGGCTCGGCCGAATCATAGCCCAGAGCGCTTGCTTTTTCAAAGCAACCTCTTAGCCACAGAATGTCATTCTTGCAAAAGATATGCACACAGTCGCACAGTCATGGACAACCTCAGAGAAACTGCGTACACAGTGAGGAACCAAAGCTGGCTCCAAAACAAGTGTCTATGTTGCTCCAAATCAATGACACTCCTCAGCTCTTGACAACAGGAACAAATGATGCCATCTGTGCCCCAGGCAGTCACAGTGTCACACTTTCTGTCACAGCCAGAGAGCCCCGCAGCCTGGCCTGGGAGCGCCAGAGCCAGAGGCCCCGTGCAGGAGTTCCACTGACCCTGCCAGTTGGCCCAGAGCCCCGACTGCCATTCCTGTATCTGTCTGGCTTTCTAGAAGGCTGAGAGGCAGCGCACAGAAAGCCAATCCATCCAGGAACTGTTGGGCACAGAAGGAATGAATATGGTTTAGACATCCTGATGTACCATATAAACAGTCTATAAATAAATGCTCGCAGTGTGTCACCCTAGTCACACACCTCCTCCTAACCCCGCTTCCCACCCCCACCCTCACCCCCCTTAACTGGTTCTTGCTCTAGAATTGGGTGCAGCTTCGTTTTCCATCTCAACTCCTCCACTTCCTGATTGTGTGAACTTAGCCACGTTGTTCAACCTCCCAATACTTCAGTTTCTAATTTATAAAGTAGAGGTAAAGAACTTGACACAGTGCCTGACACAGAGTGATGAACCCATCTTCACACTGTCTGGCCTTTGCAGAGGCTGTTCCCTCTACCCAAAATTCCCTTTCCTCGTCTTGGCCGGGAGAATTCCCTTTATCCTTCCAAGGTTCAGCCTTGATGTGACCTCTTTGAAGAAACAGCCCCTCCTATAGCCAAGACCTGCACGGCTTCTTCCAGGCTCCCACTCAACAGTGCTGCCTCCTGTGTGACAGCACTCACTACCCTGGAGCATCATTATCTTTCCACAGTTCTCTCTCCCAGCTGTGAAATCCCAACGACAGGAATTACGTCATCCATCTTTGGACCCCCAAAGTATGATTCCATGGTTGGTACAGAGTAAATGCTCAATAAAGGTTGGCTGACTTAGTTTAAGCAATGAATTAATTACACTCATCAATGAAGGAGAAGCAAGAAAAACACATGGAAGAGTCCGACAGCTACATACGGTACGCTGGGATCAAGCCTTCCCCTGAGCAGTGTAATAAACCCTACAGCTGTGATTCTCCACCCTACTGATGTCATTGGTCTGGAGTGGGACCTGGGAATCTGATTTTTAAAAAGCTTTCCAGTTAATCTCATGTATAGCCAGATTTGAGAATTACTACCCTACCATCCCATTCTAACATCCTATCCTATGAGCTTAAAGAAAGGGCAATTCCTTGGGCTTCCCATATCCCACACAGCCCCGTCACATACCCCAAGGAGTGTGCCTACCCGCAAGGCTGGTCATTTGGGCTCTAATCTGGCAGCTGAGCATCATATGAAGGGTAGTGCAGGGTAAGAAAAGGGGGCTAGACAGACAAGTGGGGTGCAGAAGACAAGTGATAGGGGTGTGAGCTGAGGGATGGGTCCCCAATCAATCCAAAACCATCCTACAAGTCAACCTCACTTCTGAGAGGGTTCTGTTCTGGCACCTCTGTACCCTAAAGCCCTGCCTGCCTCTCCCCAAGGCGCACTGTCCTATGAACACCCTCCATGAGTCTTAGGGATCCTCCAATGGTTGGTGAATACCAAGGTAAAGTGAAAAGTCTGAATTACAGAGTATTTTTAAAAAAGGATTCTAACTGCCTTCACAGGTAAAAAGTCCTCCCACTAAAAACTAACAGAGTAGACCCAGCGATGCACCGAGGAAGAGAGAAGTATGGCAAAGAGGAATAAGGAGTGACTTTTCCATGGAGAAACCTGATCAACAGAACCTCAGCCAGGTGATCAAGTTTATATCGTGATAAGCCATGCAGGTCACATGCACCCTTGATATGATGTGATGAAAATGGTACTTTACCTCTGGGCCCTTCCAAAAGCCCATAACCTCAGTCTAATCACAAGAAAAATACCAGACAAATCCCAGTTGAGGGATAAAATACCTGACCAGTGTTCCTCAAAATTTTCCACGTCATCATAAAAAGAAAAATCAAAGAAAATATCAGCTAAGAGGAGCCCAAGGAGACATGATAACTAAACATAATGTGGTCTCCTAGGGGAAGCCAGATGGCGCCGTGGGTTAAGTGCTCACTTTGCAGCCCAGAGACCAAGGATTGAATCCTGGCCCCAGCCCTGTGTGTACCCATGGGGCGTGCTTCCCATGCGGGAGGCCCCCACTTTGGCTCTCGCCTCCCCATTTGGGCCCTGGCTCAAGGGGGCATACCTCCCTTGCGGGAGGCCCCCAGCCCAGTTCCCCACCCTGCCGTGGTCCCTGACCACCTGTGTAGAACGAAACCATGTTGAAAACTGATGACGTACAACTATGAAGACTGCTCTGGGCCCTCCCCTTCTCTCTGTATCTCTCTGTCTGTGAGGGAGTTTTTAGCCAGTAAATAAATGTATTGAAACACCTTTCTACTCACCTGATCTGGCCCCCAATGACTTTTTTCTTTACCAGAGGATAAAGGAAGTACTAAAAGGAAGATATTTTGATGATATTCAAGACATCAAGGATAATACAATGACAGCTCTGATGGCCATTCCAGAAAAAAGAGTTTCAAAATGTCTTTGAAAGGTGGCCTAGGCACCAGCGTCAGTGCCTAGCTTCCCAAGGGGAGGACTTTGAAGGTGGCTGGAGTGATATTTGGCAATGAGGTATGTAGCAGTTTTGCTAGGATGAGCGCACAAACTTAGTTGTCACACCTCGTATGTCACATTCCGGTGACTGTTGAATAAAATATACTTTAACAATAATGTATCAAGATTGGTTCATTAATTATAATAAATATCCCATACTAATATAAGAAGGTAATAATAGGGAAAAGTGGGTGTGAATTATATTGGAAATCTCTGTACCATCTATACTTTTTCTCTAAATTTAAACTATTATAAAATAAAAGTTTATTTTAAAAATCTCCTCGGAGTGTCGAGATAGACCTGCTTATGTTGCCTCACCTCGGAATCGTGAATCATGCTAGAGGGCCCTTTGTTCATCAGTCTTGGGAGTCTTGATTTGGGGGAGTCAGGGGAGGGAGGTCAGGAACAGAGTGTGTGGGCAGAACCTGCTGTCTCTTTCTTACCAGCTCCCTTTTCATCTGCTTTATTTTTCCTTTAAGATTTATTTTATTGTTTTGACAGAGACAGTAAGAGACAGAGAGAAGGGGGAGGGCCCAGAGCAGTCTCCATAGTTGTACATCATCTGTTCTCAACATAGTTTCATTCCACACAGGTGGGCGGGGGCCGCACAGGGCAGGAACAGGGCCGGGGGCCTCCCGCATAGGAGGCAAGCTCCCACGAGCTGGGGTCCAAAGTCGGGGCCTCCCACATGGGAAGCTCACCTCAGCGAGAACCAAACGGGGGGCCACACCACAGCTCAGCACATGGGTCCACAAGAGCCAGGGCCGGGATCCGATCCTCAGACCCTGGGGCTACAAGGCGAGTGCTTAACCTGCTGAGCCATCCCAGCAGCCCTTCATCTGCTTTAGACCCTCAGCTTCCACAGAGCATTTTTATTGAAGCAAAGGATGCCTCTGCTCAGAGCGAAGACTGCTAACCTAGACCAACCACAAGTGTAAAGAGAGGAAGGGCTGTTCTCAGGGGATTCACCAAGGAAGGAACAGAGATGGAGCTGCAGCCACACATGAGGGGTGGGGGGCTGGGCCCACCCTCCAGGCATTGCCCAGGCTCTCACCTGCGGGCCCGGTGACGCAAGGCGAGTGTCAGGTTCACTGTGCCTGCAGGACCCAGAAGAGTGCCTGAGAGGGAGAAAGAAGCTCAATGAGTCCCGTGGGAGGAATGAATGGCAAGGGTTCCCGTCACATCACTGTTCCAAAATGCCAGTGCTAGTCAAACCTAGAAAATTCTGCTGACATTTCAGATAAATGCAAAGTACAGGTCTCCCTGGTCTGTGTCCATACATTTGATTTTATTAAAACAGACTCTTCCACATCTTTCAGTGAGCCTGGGTACTGGAGACTGGCTTTGGAGAGACATTTGCCCATCTGCTCATTCATTTTAAAAGCTTCACTGAGTGCCTCCTATACGTTATTAACAACAGGAGCCGTAATATTTATATAATAAGCATCCACTGAGCACCTGCTGTGAGTCAGACTTCGTTCCAGCCGTGAATCAGATAGGCACATCCTTAACCTCAGACACCTGACGTTCCAGCCCTAACAGGGGTCCTCATTGTTATCTGATGCTTCCTGCACGCTGGGCATTGTTCTCAGCGTTTCCCATTTAATCCTCACAATGGCTCTACAGATAAGCACCATTGTCCTCACTTTTTTAGATGAGGAAACAGAGGCCTGGTTACTTGTCCAAAGTCACTAAGTCAACAAGTAGTTGGACCAGGATTTGAACCCAGGAACTCTGAATCAAGAACATGTATTTTTTTCTTTTTTTTTTAAGATTTATTTTTATTGTTTTTTGACAGAGACAGACAGAGAGAGACAGAGAGAAGGGGGAAGGCCCAGAGCAGTCTCCATAGTTGACATTAGTTTTCCATATAGTTTCACTCCACAGGCGGGCACAGGGCTGCGCAGGGCAGGAACTGGGCCGGGAGCCTCCCACATAGGCCCCGGCAAGAACTGAACTGGGGGCACTCCCCAGTTCAGCATGTGGGTCCGCATGGGCCGAGGCCGGGATTCAATTCTCGGGCTCCGGGGCTGCAAAGCGACCACTTAACCCGCTGAGCCATCCCGGCTTCCCCAGAATGCATATTCTTAATGGCCACATGCAGGAATCCGCGTGGGCCATGCGGCACGCCGCCCAGGCATCATAGGCAAACGGATAGCGAAGCAGCCCTTTATTACTAGCAGGTGGCCATGAGTCCCAGGCCCCTTCAGTCCCCCCTCATATGCAGGACTGTGGGGAAAGCTGAGACAGGGAGTACAGTTTTGCCAGGAGTCCTGCACCTCCAAGCCTAGGATGGTGAGACTCTCAGAGCAGGCCCCATATGACTGATCTCGGGCTCAGGCACAGAAGCTGCATCAGAGAAGAGGTTGGAGGGATCTGGATTCACAGGAGAGGAGCCGCTGTTCCCACCTTTAAGACACAGACACCCCACCCCCCAGTACAACTTGTCCCAGAGAATGTCCTTACTCAGATTCAGATTATCAACACCTCCTCCGGTAGGAGAGCCCAGTCAGGAAGGGGTTAAAGAGGGGGCACTTCCCCAGGCGAGAAAGGAGGCAGCCCTGGGTTTTTATCCATGTGCAGGGAGGAGATGCGGGGAGAGGGGAAGAGGCATTTCGTCCTCACACTGTGGGCCAGCGCGTGGGCTGGTCACAGGTGATACAAGGAGACTCAGGCTGGATTCCTGTCCTAAAGTGACTCACAGGAGGGTGAGACAGACCACACACACGTGTACATCCCTAGTACAGCCCAGCAGGACTGGACCAGCATGGGAGGTGGGGGTTGGGGGGCAGCCCTTCTTAGAGGAGGGAAGGCCTTGGATCCTTCATTCCAGCTGGGTTTTGAGGCCTGTGTTCAAGTTCTCCACACACAGAAGCAGGGAGAAGAATCCAGCAATAAAAGCCAAGATCCGGAGCATAAAGCCCCAGGAGGGTCAGGAGGCGGTGCTGGGTGTGCCTGGGGCTGGAGAGTCTGGTGAGAGTGAGAGGCAATTCGGTTGGGAAGACGGGCTGGAAGCCACAGTGCAATGGCCTTTGTGTGCAGTACTGGAAAACTTGCCCCCCCCCGCCACCCCTCCCCCCATCTTTTTCAATAAGCAATGAGGCCAGGGATAAGCTTTGAGTTACTTGATTTTGTCAGGGAAGGAGAGAGTTGGGGGCTTCTGTGGTCAGACTTGCGGTTTAGAAATGTATTCTGACAACTAGTCTGAAGAATTCATTTTCATTTAAATAATTATTGGGCACCTCCCACCTCCCTGATACCCGATGTGGGGCTGGGTATACAGTGATGAACTGAACAGACAGAATCGGGCCATCACTGAGCTTGTGGATTGGCAGAAGACATAGGCTCTAGGTCAGTATTTAATCCCAGCAGTGACAAGTCTATAGAGGAAAAGCCCAGGGGAGGATGAGTACAGATACCTAGGGAATATGTGATCTACTGGGGAGATCAGAGAAGGTGTCGCTAAACAAGAGGTACTATGGGGTGGGGAGGGCTGAAAACTGAGAAGCATTTGCGCCGGGGTCAGGAGAAAAGTGTTCCAAGTGTGAAGGAACAGCCTGTGCAAAGGCCATGAGGTGGGAGGAGCATGACACAGTAGAGAAACACAAAGGTGGCCATAGTGCCTGGAATATAGCAAGTACAGGAGAGAATGCCTGGACGAGATTGAAAAGAACAGGAGTGAGACAGGACAGTCTCACAAGCCATGGGAAGGATCTGGGGTGTGAACTTCATGTCAGGGTCAAACCATTAAGCAGTTTTGAGAAAAATGATGACAAGCTCCCATTCACATTTTAGAAAGACTTTCTCTGTTACGTAGAAAACAGATTGGAAGCAGGCTCAGTGAAAGCCAGGGCATCATTAAGAGGTAGAACCGGTGAGATTTGGTGATGGTCTTTTTGGAGGTGAAGAGAAAAGGGGAGAATGTGGTTCTCAGGATTTGAACCTGAAGGGCAGGGCAGGTGGCATCCCAGGATCCAGAGGGCACACCTACGAGAACGCCCAACAGGCAGGTATTGGCTGGGACCAGCGATGTCTGTGCAAGAGGTAAGCTGACCAGACGGACCGTTTTAAATGGCACTGTACCATTTCAAACACACGTATGGCCAGCCTAGTCCCACCAGGCTAAATGCAAGGTGTCAGTAGGCTGACCAGAGGCACTGTTTGAAAGGAGACAGTACCATTGTTTTCTGTCCTGTTTAAAAATGGGACAGCTGGTCAGCATAGACAAAGACTTTCAACGGCAAGGGCACAAAGGGGAACTTTCAAAAGGTGGGAGGGGCGGGGCTGGGCTGGAAAAGAGACCATGGGAGGCAGTAGGTGGAAGGCATGGGGTGCTTCTAAATCCCACTGCTTGTCCCTCCCACGGAGGCTGGCAGAGGGGAGTTAGGAGTCCTCTGAGCCCCTGTCCTGACCCCACAGGGACAAAGCTTATTTTCAGATAAGTGAAACAGAATCAAGGAGTTGAAACATATTGTACCCATTAGAAAAGAAATGCAAATCAGAAAGTCAGGCATTTGTGTCCATGACAACAAGGGGGGGACCGTATTTTGGCAAATCTGAGTTCATTTATATTCAAATAAATATTTCAGTCTATGACTCTGGCACTTTTTTTGCATGAGATATTTCAGAACCATATTGAATGTCGCTCTCATGCTAAGAACTTGAGAATTAAAATGAGGGCCAATTTCAAAATCTATCAGGCTCCAAGATTTAGGGTTGGTTTTATCTCAAGGCATGGAAAGGAATGGTAAACTCGGGGGTGATTCAGCACATTTGTATATTTGAACTGGAAAGGCCAGTTTCCCACCATCATGTGCAGCCCCTTCTCTTGTTACAAAGGAAAAAACAGGCCCAAGAAGGCCAAATGTCACACCGCTAATCACCAAAAACTCCAAGATATTATTTCTCGTAAACCCCGTCGTTTCCCAGGACATCTCCAGCAACATTTTAACGTATTTCCTTCCAACCTTTTTTCTGTGCATATGCCTTTTACATAGTTGACATCTCAGCATACATACAGTTTTGCATGATAAGCATTTCTCGAAGTCATTAAAAACTTTTCATATACAAAAAGAAGTTAATGCAGGAATAAGATCCACCCTGTAAATATACTCTAAATTTACTCCATCATTTATTGAAGTTGGCTATTTAGTTAGTCTCGGATTTTTGTTGTTGTTGTTGGTTATCTTATCATCTCAAAAGCGATGTGATGGATGTCTTTGTATTTAAAATCTTTATTACACCTCAGATGATCTCCTTGGGCAAGATTCCTAAACATGCAACTATTGGGCTAAAGAGTACAAGCATTTCCATGGCTCCTGGTGTATAGCATGTTCCAGAAAAGCTTAGGTTGTTGCTAGTGAAGTGTGAAACATTGGTCTGTCTTACCACACGCTCACCAATGCATTACACGCCACTCCAGGCCTCAAGAAGCACACGCCCAGTGAGAGATGAGACAGGTGAGGCCCAAATAAACAACCTTCTACCTGAGTTTAGCGGAGTGCAGGAGAGGTGCACCTGCTGTTGCAGTGGGGAAATTTCCTTAATTAGGTGCTGGCTTTGCTTTCTGGGAGGGGATTCTCCCAGAAATAATGCTTGTATCCCCCGCATTCATTATTTCTGTGGCTCCTGACTCTGAGCTCTCAGAGATTCTTTCTCATCCATTACCTTCTGTGGCCACATCTAAGGTGGGTGTAGAAGAGCATTCCTTCCTTTAAGGCTGTGCAACTTTTATAGCTACTTTCTTCTTGAGCCAGTTCAGGGACTCGGGCGTTGTTTTAAGGCTAATTAGCCGTATCTGTCTTGAGCTCATCTCTTTCTTGCAATACACTGTCAAAAGCAAAGACAAAAATCCAGCACATTGTCACTTGGACTCTTCCCAACTGTGTCCCCTAGAGCATTAAGCTCAGTAGGCACGCGGTCTCCCTTTCAAGTTATTACAGGTGACAGTTGTACCAAAGGTTTTGCCCCTGTATATATCATGGATCTCCATGTTTTCAGCCTCCAAGATCAATTTCCTGCCTGCATGGCATCTGGCCATCAAGGCAATGTCACATATTTTAGGTTTTGTAACAGTAGTTAAGGTCATGCTAGCTGTTGGAGGATAAAATCCCCTAAACTTAGTGGATTAATGTTTATAAGGTTTTTGTTGTTGTTGTTGTTGCTTTTTTAAATATTTATTTGTTGTTTAAGAGAAGATGAGAGAGAGAGAGAAGAGGGGCAGGCCCATAGCAGTCTCCACAGTTGTACATTATTAGTTGTGACATGGTTTCATTCCATGGTGGATGTGGGGCTGCGCAGCAGGAACTGAATGGGGGGCCTCCTGCATGGTAGGTGAGAACCTTTGCTGCCATCCCGGTGGCTACCAGGTGCGCAACAGTTCAGCATATGGATTTTCATGAGCCAAGTCCAGGAATCGAACCCCAGACTTTATGATTGCGAGGCAAGCGCTCAACCACTGAGCTATACTGGCATTCCAAGTTTCTTAATATAATATGCTATACACATGGTATAGTGTAAGTTTTTTTTAATTCCCTTAAAGTCTAAGAGGGGGTCTTGGTCTGACCAGTGGGCTGCTCTCCAAATGACTCCGCTCCCCAGGTTCTCTTGATCTGGTGGCTCTGTCATTTTCAGTCCTTGGCTTTGAGGTCAGCTTGCTTATCTGTATCCTGCTGAGAGAGGGAAAGAGCACAGCAATTGAATGTTGGAGTTTTCCTGGCCAGGTCTTGAGTGGCTCATAGCAATTTCACTAACACGTCATTGACCAGAACTTTGTCACATGACCACTTTGCTTAACTGCAAAGGAGAATGAGATGTGTAGTCATCTACAAGCCAAGGAGGAAGACACGTGGCTTCTGATGAATTCATAGCAGTGTCTTCCATCCCTGTCAAAGTCCAGCCCCACACTCACACAGATCATATCACTCACGTCACCCTAATCTTGTCCCTATCAACAGAACCCATCTTTAACTCATAGGCTGATATTTTGTTCATCACAGATTTCACCATTAATTTTGACTTTTTAATATATTGTATTAAAATACAATTTATTGTGAAGATGGTTTTTTGGTGTCCCCTTCAATTTTACCTTGAGGTGAGTGTCCATTCATCTCTCCCAAGTCCCAGCCCTGCTCAGGATGCAGAATCGGCAATAGGAAACCCCCTGGGACAAAATTTTCCCCAATTTGAGGGACTTATTTTCCACTTTCTTCTTTTTTGAAAGGAAAGCTCACCCATGAGCCTCCTCCATCATTTTTTATCCCATATGTCATGGGGGAAATAGAACTAGATCTGGAGGCAAATCTTAGCTCAGCCACTGACCAGTAGCTGTGTGACATAGCACAAGTTGCTTGACTTCTCTGTGTCTGTTTGCTTATCTGTAAGTGGGAATCACAAGTCCTGGGTTGTAGGGTTCCTGTGCTACATTAGCAAGCATGTAAGAAAGACCTCAATCCCAGGCTTATGGAGGCATATAATGAATATTGGCAGAATCTGGGTCCAAAGTGTTTACTGAAAAAGCTAGCCCCAGCTAGGTTGTGTATAAAATACAGAAACCAATTTCTGTTCTCAAGGATTTTATACCTTGGTCAGGAGTCAAATGAAATAGTGTGAGCAGAGTCTTGGAAAAGGATGACTCTTCTGCACATCCACAACCACATTGAGGCTAAGTTGTGACCGTTGTGTCCCCCTAAATGTTTGTGCTTTTAAATAGGCTTCTTGGTGGAGCAGGAAAAGGATGGGGAAGGGAGACTGGGGTGGGTGGGTGGTGGCATAGCTTTCTTTCAAGTAGTGATTTCTCCTAGCAACGCTCATCAACCTGAAACTCCACTATGCCTCTTATAAAGTACCTGTCAGGAGCTCTTGTCCAAAAGGGTCCAGTCCTTGCCACAAGGCATTTTGGGCACATCTAAACCAGAATGGTGAGCTTTGGTTTAAAGCAGTCCTATGACATCATGCATGGAATATACAGAAAACCTCCATGAGCAGAATATTTTATGTGGCCTCATTGTAGACTGCACATCTGTTTGGAGCAGCTGCACAAACCAGGCACTATTCTGGGCACTGTGGGCAGAAGACAGGGTCTCTGCTTCTAAGAGGCTCACAGTCAACAAATACACACCTTCATACCTCAGAACTCTTTGGGCTGCAAGTAACCTTACTCAAGCGAGGAAACAGTTGGTGTGAGAACATTGGAGTGTCTCACATAACCTGAGGAATAACCAGACCCAAGAACTTGAATGCTGCTGGACCTCTCTGTGTCTTTTATCTCTCCCTTTCTCGTGTGACAAATCCTGAAGGCCTGGTTTTCTCCTTCCCTACAGTGGAACACATGGCTGGACTGCCAGTAGCTTCAGAGCTTGAGATGTGATGGCCTTTTCTGTCCCCAGAGAGAGATAAATCTGACACTTCTAGTTCTAAGTCCAAATTCCTAGGGAAGGCATTGGTGGCTTATTTCAGAACCCCCAAAACAATCTATTGTGTCCAGGGGATAGAATTACGGCACACCAACATGGCTCACGTGATGACCATGTGGATGGAGAGGAGCAGTTCCTGGAGAGGGGGTGGGGGGAGGCTGGAGAGATTCCTTATAAACTATACAGGGTCCTACACAATCAGAACCAAGAGAGGGGCACTAGCAGGCATTCAGAGGAAGAAGCAAATGCCCTCAGCCCCGGGGCTAAGGCAGTCATGGGGGACTGCTTGGAGAGGTAAGGCCTTGATGAAGCAGTATTAAAGCATATTGCATCATGCGGCCCTAGATGAAAGAGGACCAAATGCACTCGCGTTTCCCCCTCTACAGAGGGCAAGGGTGAAGAACAAAGGGGACAGAGCCACTCACAGCCAGTCCAACTATGGCTCAGATAGGGTGGTAAGCCTTTACAAGCATTATCTCAACCCCACCCCACCCTAAAAAAGCCTGTGAGGGGGAAATGAGTAGCTCATTTTACAGATAAGGAAACTAAGGGTCGCAGAAATTAAGTAACGCGCCCCAGATTACACAGCTCTAAATGGAAGAGCCAAGCTTTGAACCAGGTGTGTGAGCAATGTTATGCCACATGGCCTGGCATTTCGCGCCCCTCTCCTGCTGCACCTACATTGATAGCACCCAATGGTTTCTGGATAAAAAGGTGCCTCAGCAGAGACACGTTTGCCCTGGTCTCCAGAGGACTGCATCTGAAGAGCGTGAGGCCTTCAAAGAACCCACAAGAGAAAGGAATGATGTTGGCTTTAAACATCTGAGCAGTTCAGAGAACAGTAATGCTAGATCTCCATGCACCAATCTAAACAGAACTTTCTGGCTCCCCTTACTTCTTCCTCCTCTTTACATTCTACCCCAGACAGGTCCCAAGGCAGTGGGTGCCACCTCTAGCAGTTTTCTGCTGAGGTCCAGTGGCCAGGTGGCCCTCCTACAAAGGACTCATACTAGCTTCTTCTCTCCTGCACATCCTCAGAAAACTCTGTCATATCCCAACAGATTGGAGTGCAAGGCCTCCAAATGCAGTGACTTCTAGTAGGGCTACCATGGGCTGCCTCAGTCAGTCTCTTGACCTTTAGGCTTCTTAGGTGTAAATCAAATGCCAGTTAACTGTGGCCCTCAAACTAGAGGGGATGTGTATTAAACTCTCCAAGTGACCCAGTAAAGCCCTTTCTGAAGACTTTTGGCAAAAGGCAGGTGTCTCACAGCCTTCCCCTTGGGGTTCACAGCACAACCCTATCCCTTTCCAAAGCTCCTCTCCCCAAACCCTCCTCTCCTTTTGGTCCCTGTCCTCTGGTTTAGAATTAAAGTGCAACGGGTCCCACCCCTACCCCCGGCACCCACATAGAACTCACAGCACAGCTTTCTCTGAAAAAATCCTTTCCTTAAATCCCCTCCAAATCTTTGATTCCTCCATTTTGTACCTTCAGTGTGGGCAAGGGGTTCAAGAGTTGTCAACCATCACCTTTGAAAACTTTTCCCATGATCTAGCTCTGTGCTCTTCCAGTACAGTAGCCATTAGCCACACGTGGTTAGTACTTGAAATGTGGATGGTAGGAATTGAGATGGCTTGTGAGTATAACATACACAATGGATTTCAAAGGCTAAATACAAAGAAAGAATGAAAAATATCTCTAATTTTTAAAATGACTGCATATATAGTATTTTGAAAATATTCGGTTAAATAAAATTTATTATTGGAATTAATTTTGCCTGTTTTCTTTTACTTTTTAAAAAATGGATACTAGAAAAAAATTAAATCCATAGAGGTCTTAGAAATGACACCAAAAACACAATTCATAAAAGAAAAAAGTAATAATAAATGGGAGTTCATAAAAATTAAAAAATTTAACTATGCCTTCTGCATTTATAATTAATATCTCTATTGCTTTAGAGCACCAGGAATAGAAAAATACTGCATAACTGAGATGTATTAAATTCTAAATGGATGGGATACCAGAATAGCTCAATAGGTTGATCGCTTGCCTTGCAACTGCAAGGTCCGGGGATCGAATCCGGCCCGTGCAAACCCATATGCTAAACTGCCCCCAGTTTGATTACTGCCCCTTGTGGTCCCACATCCCACTGTGTGGAATGAAACTATGTCACAACTAATGATGTACAACTATGGAAACTGCTCCCACCCTCTCTCTGTCTCTCTGTCTCTCCTTTCAAACAATAAAATAAATCTTAAAAATGTGTATATTCTAAATGGAGATAACATGGAGATAATCTGTGAGTAATCAAACACTGAATTAATATTTCAATAAACAGTTAAATTGTTAAAAAAATAGAATAAAAATTTTGCTCTGCCAAAGACACTAACAAGTTGACATGGGATTAGTATTCAAAATATATAAAGCATTCTCAATTGCAATAAGAAGAAACATCCAAAGGACTTGAGCAGATACTTCACAAAGGAGGATATAAGAAGGTCAAATACATACATGAACAGATGGTCAACATCCCTAGTCATTAGGGAAATAAATTAAAACCACAATATGGGGAAGCCAGGATGGCTCAGTGGGTTAGGCGCTCACTTTGCAGCGCCAGGGACCTGGTATTGAATCCCGGCCCCGGCCCATGCGGAACCATATGCTGAACTGGGAGCTCCCCCAGTTCAGTTCTCCCTCTTTCTCTGTATCTCTCTCTCTCCCTGTCAAAAATAAAATAAATAAATAAATATTAAAAAAAAACACAAACCACAATAGATACCACTTCACACCTGTTAGAATGGCTAAAATGAAAATATCGACAACACTCAGTGCTGGTGAGGATGAGGAGCAACTGGAACTCTTATGCATCATTATTGGAAATTAAAAATAGTACCGTCGCTCTAGAAAAAGGTTTGGCAGTTTCTTATGAAGTCAAACATACACTTACCACATGTACCCCAGCAATCCTACCGCCTGGATATTTACCCTAGAGAAATACAAATTTATGTTTATACAACAACCTGTATATAAATGTTCATAGCAGCTACTCTGAAACCTTCCCACCGCCAGAATTCATATGTTGACATCTAATCACTGATGTGATGATTCTTGGAGGTGGGGCCTTGGGGAGTGATTAGGTCATGAGAGTGCAGGCCTCAGGAATGGGATCGGTGCCCTTACTATAATAAAATGGACTCCAAAGAGCTCTCTCACCTTCTTCCTGCCCCATGAGGATTGAAAGAGAGGTCAGAAGTCTGGAACTTGTAAAAGTGTTCTTTTTAGAACTGGGCCTTGCTGGCTCCCTGAGCGTGGACTTCCAGCCACTAGAACAGTGAGAAATGAATGTCTATTGTTATAAGCCGCTCAGTCAATGACATTCGTTAAAGCAGCCCACGCTGACAAAGACAGCAGCTTTATCTGTGAGATAGCCAAGAGCAGGGCACAACTCAGATGTCCTTCAGAGGGTGAACAACAAACTGGTATGGTGATCCCGTGGAGGACTGCTCACAATGAAAAGTCATTAACTATTGATAAACACACAACTTGGATGAAACTTAAAGGCATTAAGCTGGTGAAAGAAGCTGATCATGAAAGATAACATATGTAGGATTCTATCTATTCGATGTTCTTAAAAAGACCAAACTGCAATGGTGGAGAACAGATGAGTAGTTGAGAGACATTATGGAGAGTCCGGGGGAGGTTGAAAACCAGGGGGATAGTCTAGGATAGTTTGGGGGGCTCTGTACTCTGTGGTGGTGGGTACATTAATCTATTTCATGCATTAAAATTCTTAGAACTGAATATTACCCCCGCAAAAGTCTATTTTACTGTATATTTTTTAAATAAACTTCTTGAAACTCCATCGGTGGCTTATTCCTCTTGGACAGTGCTGGTCTCGTCCCGCCTTGAGAATGTTGTGCCTATTTGTCTTGCGCCTGAGCACACTCCCATACAGACACTCTCAGCGCTCCCACAGAGGCGCTGTACAAGGAGGGTGGGGATCCAAAGAAACCCAGAAATATCTTTCTTTGACGTGAGCGGCATTGTGCACTCAGAATTTGTTCCTCCTGGTCAAACGGTGAACCAAAGTTCTGAAGTGTGTCACAATTTGAGGAAGAAATGTTCCGAGTTGTGACACACAGATAGGACTCTTCCACCATGACAATGCATCTGCCCACACCACACTGAGTGCTCAGCAGTTTTTGACCAAAACCAAACCAAAACAAAAAAACCCAGCATGACCCCTGTGCCCCACCCTCCCCATTCACCTGATCTTCTTCCAAGCAAGTTTCCCCACCTGTCCCCCCAGGATTAAAAAAAAAAAAAAATGTCCTCAAAGGGAAATGTTTTGCCTGTGTGGAAAGAGGTGAAATAAAAAATAGGAGAAGCACTAAAAGGCATCAAAATCACTGTATTCAAAGACCGTTTTGAGCAGTGGAAAAAGCGTCTCAATCAGTGCATTGCATCCAATGGAGAGTACTTTGAAGGTGACTGAAGTTTAAACATGTAAGAATAAATACACAGTTATTTGTAAATAAATTCCCTTTTGGGGGATCCCCCTTCGTAATTTCCTGTGGAGCGGTCCAGCTGTACCACTGGACTCTCAATGCTCAGGGGACAGAAAGGAGACCCTTGAGCCCAGCCCCTGGAACAGATTAGATGCTTAAAAGTATTTGTTGAATGAGTGAATCAACAGAATACATTGCTTGAGCTTTTGGAGAATTAAGATAAAAGATTAAATGATTTTTTAATTCCGCCTTCCTTAGACTATCACAGGGCACCTGAGTCTCTAGGAGCTAAGACTGTGGGGTGGGAGTGGCCCTGCCCAGGGGGATAGGAAGTTGATGCCCAAGCCCTAGGCAAGGGCAGCTGGGAAAGCTCACCAAGGAGGTGGGAAGGGACTGCTAATGGGGTCCAGAGCCCTGTGTGAGCCACAGAGAGGAGACAGGACAGTCATGCAGGTCTGGAGAGCAGGGTCTGAAAGCAAAACCTTCAGGCAGGGCTAGAGTCTGGTCGGTTCACGTCATCAGCTCACATTCCTAGTTCCATGGCTTATTATTCTTTAGAAGGTTGAGAGTCCAAAGCAAATGGGGGAAATACGATGCACGCTGTCATAGATACAAAGTGGCCATGTTTTCAGCCTGGTGCATTTTCCAAGGCAAATGAAAATTGTTATGAAAACAATTTATACCCAGCAGACATGGATGATTGCCTGTGATGACCTTTTGCCAGAGAAAATGGGTCTGAGCAAGAAAAAATGTGGGCTCATTAGGACAAATTAGAAAAAGCAAATGATTGCTCTTAAATTATGGAAACTCCAAGACTGGTGAATCTCTCTGTCCTCTTAGGATATCAAAACTATAAAACACAAAAAGAAAATTGTTTATGCACAGAAAAGTGTTGCAATTTGTGTGAATAGATGTAGTTTTGTTTTTTGGGCAGTTTTAGAATGGAGAGTTTTTTTTCTCAGCTAAATGAAATTTAATTGACATTAATTCTGCTATGATTTCTTCTTCCATAAATCTAGCAACAACTAAAAGAAGGGGGGTAGGGGGAGATTGAGAGTGAGCAAAATGAAACTTAACTTTCCATAAATACTATCCAAAAATATTTCTAGCCATGCAACACGGTAAGATTGGGGGCACAATGTTGGGGTTTCCACTAAAAGAGTGTGAACTCGCAGCATTGCAGAGGGAAGGTGAGAGAACAGTGGGAGTGAAGATGTCACTCAGGAAAGTTTTGACACCTCCTACGTCCCTGGTCGTCTCTGAACGTTACCATTTATAAAGTGCTTTCATATATGTTATCTTCTCACATCCTCGTGGCAATCCTTCTTATTTACTTAGGCCCATTTCACAAGTGAGAAAACTGAGTTTAGACCAAATGAAGTGATTTATCAGCTAGTAAAGGTTCTAGGCAGGATGAGAAGCCAAGACTCCCCACGCTCCCTCCCAAACACTCCCTTGCCTTCACTCGATTTTAGGTACCTTTATGCACCAGAACCAGAAGTTACATGATCCAAATATCGCTGCAAGGAAAAGCAGACATAGGTCAGAGAAAGAAGGATGAGGGAGGGAAAGAAGAAGGGCTCCCCAAGCAGAGCTCCTAAAACAGTACTCAGAGAAGAAATCGGTATCAGAAAGCGTCACCTAATTCCCACATCAGAACCCCAAAGAGCCCAGTATCTTTAAACACACAGAAAGGTTTATTTCCTGTTTACAACATAGTTCAGGGCAGGTCAGTGGGTGTGACTCTGCTCCAGACAATCATTCAGGGACTCAAGCGCCTTCCCTCTAGCAGCTCTGTCACCTTTTGGGGACTCAGAGTCATCCGCTGGATCACTGCAAAAGCCAGGAAACAGAAAGAAAGAGGATGTGGAGAGTTTGGTGAGGGGGGATGAGCCTAGAAGGGACGGAATCACTGCCCAGGTTCCATCGGTCGTATGAGTCAGGGGGCCCCACCTCCACTCAAGGGACACGCCGTGTGCCGTGAAAGGAGGGGAAGATGTACATGTGGAAGGAGCATGAGCAGTCACCGCCACAATTTTAAAAATATTTTCTTGAGAATGAGATATTTTCTCTGGTGCTCATGGAAGACGCTTTCTACAAGCCCCCAGCCAGACTCCCACACCTCTGGTATTTCCCCAAGCGGGCCCACCCGACAACACAGGGCCAGATATAGGACTTCTATTTCTTCAGGATGGAAGAAGTGGACCTTTCAGGCTTCTATAGCAAAATCTCTCTCTCTGTTTTCTCTCAACGTAGCTGAGTGAAAGGGCAAACAGAAATCTGAAAGCGATGATTGCTTCCTTTGTGGGGGAGAAGGCTACCCGCTGAGTTTGGAACATATATGAATTCTGATTTGCAATCATTTCCACCATTTATGAGGTCACTGGACTTACTCCTGCTGAGTCCAATTTACAAAGAGCTTTGGTTGGATCAGGGAAAGGAATATTAGAATCCCATTGACTCGGTGATGGCCAGAGGACGATGGATACCAAATGCAAGGAATGTATCAATGAACCGCTAGGAAGCAGAATTCTTCATACCAGCTCCAACACCCTGCATCCAAATAGGTGGGAAGCCATGTCTGTCCAGGTAAACTAGGAGTGTTGCATTTTGGCTACACACCCCTGAAACAGACAAGGGACTTTTCCGAGTAAAAACCTCGTAAGATCCAGGATGTCTGAGATAAGCAAGAGTTGTTCTTATACCATCATCACACCTCACTCCCAGGGCAACTGTCGGATGCTGTCTGAGCACTGGTCTCATTGGTTCTGACCCCTCTCGGGCATTCTACCACCAAATATCCAACAGGTCCCCAGGGGTCCTACAGACACAGCTATTTCAACATGTTCAAACCTGAACTCATCTCCCCATCCTGACCCAGTCCCCCTGCCTGCTTCTCTACCTCCATTACCATCTCAGGAAATGGTGCCACCACGACACTGTCACCCAAGCCACTGAAGGATGTCACCCGCTCATTCACCCACTGCTCTATTCCAACATCAAGTTCAGTCAAATGTCTCTCAAATCTGCTTCCTCTCCTCCACTCCCATTGTCCCTCGATTAGAGCGAATGCCTCCCAGCTGGATTTTTATTTTATTTTATTAAAGATTTATTTTATTGTTTTTGACAGATAGAGACAGAGACAGAGAGAAGGGGGAGGGCCCAGAGCAGTCTCCATAGTTGTACATCATCAGTTTTTCCACATGGTTTCTTTCCACAGGTGGGCGGGGACCGTGCAGGGTGGGAAATGGGCTGGGGGTCTCCCACATGGGAGGCACACACCTCAAGTCAGGGGCTGAACCAGAAGTGAGAACTGAACTCGGGGCCTCCCTCATGGGAAGCACACCCCAGTTCAGCATATGGTCCACACGGGCCAAGGCCAGGATTCAATCCTCGGTCCCCGGGGCTGCAAAGCAAGCGCTTAACCCACTGAGCCATCCCAGCTTCCCCCCAACTGGATTTTCTGACAGTGAAAATTGCCACTCCCCTGCCATTGTAAAAAATCAGCCTAGTTGCAACATGGCCCAGCTTGAACCCTGCCATGAAAGTCCCTCACTGGTTACTAAGTCTCCTTGTCAGTCGGTCTGTCCACTCCCCACTCATTCCTTAGGTAGCCAACACCCAGCTGTCCTTCAACACTACGATCCACTAGGCGGCGGCCTTGCTAGAGCCCCAGTCTGATGTACCTGCCGCTCTTCTGGAGTCCTGCCACTCCAGTGCCTACCATGGTAGCACTTGGGATGTTGTGGGTCATCAATGACCTTCTTGCTTCCCACCTTCCTCGCCACACCTGCCCTGTGAGCTCCTCAAAGCAAGGACACTGTCATTTGATCTTTCCTGCTGCCAGCAAATGTCTAGTAGAGAATGGACACTCAGTAAATGCTTGGTGGCTGAACAAGCACCTGAATTAGTAAATAAATTACGTCAAAGTGTAAAACTGTTCAAATGGAGTCTCTATCAAGGAGGTAGTAAGAAGCTGAGCTGGGGGCCTGGGCCATTTAGATGAATCAAGCAATCCGAACAGTTCAATCACGATGTGCCCAAGCCATGTGTGTGTGTTCAGAGAAATAAAACGTATTCACTGAGCCCCAAAACCAAATACTCAGTCACGCATCAAGTATACCCTTTGAAAAAGAGTCTGTATAACTACAAAGCAGATGTTGTCACCGATGCTACAGTCAAACAGGATATACCCTGAGGGGAAAACAAAATCCTGTGTGAAAACTTCTATTCCAGTCACGATTGCCTGGTGCCACGGATCAGACAGCACGCCAACCAGTATGAATAAAAAGGTGGCTTGGGGTTAGTTGGTTGGTTTGTTGTTATTGTTTCTAAAGATCTCACAGTAAGTTTATGTAGAGATGAGAGAAGTACTGCTCTGAATGGAAACCACATGGATCCAAATCCAGTTCTGCGACTTTCCAGCTGTGAGACCGTGGTGGGCAGGTCACCTCTCTGAGCCTGCATCCTCATCTAAAAGGACATGAAACTAGGATCTGCTATAGGGTTGTTGTCAGGGAGGTGACGCGAGACCATCTGTGTGAAGGCTGAGTACAGCCAAGGTGATGTGAGATCATGTATATAAAGATTTATTTGCCAGCACAGATAAATCCTGGCTGGCAAATGTTACTGTTTTCATTCAGGAGAATGTTCTAGGACCCTCCTAGAGAAAGGAGAGTGAGGAAATCATAGAGGTGGGTCTCTCAATCTTGCCTTCTCAGTTGATCGGCCCCATTTACCTCCCTCCTCAAACTGCCACCTTCCCCAACGGTGTGAGCTCCCACACCCCTTGGCCTGCCCAAAGCGCCTGCCTACCAGGGCTCTGACCTCCCAGGTTTCCTAGTTCAGCAGCCCCAGGCAGATTCGATCTCCCCGGTCACCAATACTCGATTCCCGGGAGAAAGCTAGTGCTTGGAAAAGTAGCGATCAGGTGTACGTACCCTGGTCGACCAGCTGTGATGGGGGAGCAGGAGGAAGGAAAGGAGGAAGGACAGGCTCCCCTCTCAGCACCATGAGTTTTAGGAATCCTGGCTCCTCCCTTGACCGTAAACTTGGGCACATGACTTAATCTCGTTGCATCTCCTAGGCTTCATTGTTAGGGGAAGATAATTCTGTACTTTTTATATTTTAACATTCTGAAATTGGGATGAGCCTTCCAATTGATGTATGCATTTCATTTGATAGTATCCCCCACCCTCCAAAACTTATTAAATAGGTGGTGTGTCCTAGACTGAGGAATTACAGAACCAAGACCTATCGCACCTACAAGTATGGTGCAGATTACATGAGTCGATGCAAGGATGTGCCTAACAAAGTGTCTGGCACACAGCGACATTTCCACAAGGGGCTACTATAAACAGGGCACTTAGGCCCTCTCCCTGTAAGCAGGAGTCTGAGTAGAAGAGGCTATTTGGGACAGGCATGTGTCTGGAGGATGGTGACCCACATCTCCAACACAGTTTCAAACCAATAGAAAGCTGGCAGTTTCAGAACTAGCTGAAAAGTAACCACTAGTTTCAGGGTGAAATCGTATTTGAAACAGAACTTACTGAGGACAGAGTCGCTGGGCATGCAGGGCATGGAATGTGGCCTACAGAGTTGGGGAACCGGGCTCCAGTTCCTTCTTTACCGCCGCCTGGTTATGTGATCTTGGGTAAGTGCCTTAGTTGGGTTCTCCCAGAAGCAAGCCGTAGAAAAGGGTCTGAGTGCAAGTGGTTTGTTTGGAAGGTGAAAGAAGCACTGGCAGGGGTGTGAGAAAGTGTAACAGAGGAGGGAAGACAGAAAACAAAGCATGCATCATTGCACCCGTTAGTGCAGTGGGCAGTGGAACTTCACTCGTTAAGGAAACTGGTGGTCAGATTAAACATACAGCCAGTGATCCTAACCCCAGGGAGCAAGGAGACTGGAGAATTTAGGTCCTGGCTCCTGCCAGTCATGGGCTGAGGGCTGCTATGGAAGACACTTAATTCCCCCAGCACTCATACCTGTTATGGAGGTGGGGACAGTGGGCGTTGACAAAGTCCTCAGACACAGAAATGAGGGTTCTGGCAGATGGAAGCACAGTGAAATGGTAAGGGCACGGGGAATGGGCACAGTACCCAGCAGCAGCTGCTGGAGAAGATGTAGCCCCTTTAGTCTCAGTTCCACACCAGTGAAATGGGAATAATGAGACCTAAGTAGAAATTTTGTACTTCACTCTTTGATATAACCATATGTCTTCAATGTGGCTGTATTAGTCCAGGCCCAATCAGGACAGAGAAAACACATGGGAATTTTAACATGGAGATTTTAATATAAGAATTAGTGGGATGCCAGGATGGCTCAGCAGGTTGAGAGGTTGCCTTGCAACCGTGGGGTCTGGGGATTGAGTCTTGGCCCAGCCTGTGTAGGCCCATATGCTGAACTGTGGTGGCAAAGGTTCTCGCCTCCCATGGGGAAGGCTCCCGATTCAGTTCCTGCCCTGTGCAGCCCCACACCCACCTGTGTGGAATAAAACTATGTTGAAAACTAATGATGTACAACTATGGAGACTGCTCTGGGACCCGCCTTTTCTCTCTGTCTCTTACCTGCTCTCAAAAACAATAAATCTTTTTTTTTTTAATTACTAACTATAGTTGACCCTTGACAGTGTCGACCCTGTACAATTGAAAATCCATGAATAACTTTTGACTCTACAAGTGGTCCTTCACATTCACCAATTCAACTGACCACAGATATAAAAGTAAAACTGTATTTTCACATTCCCAGCTGTGGTTTTCCAACCACAGATTCCCAACTGCGGATCAAAATTAGCATTTGTGATCCACAATTGGTTGACTCCATGAATGTGAAACAAACAGATGCAAAGGACTGACTGTATTTTTTATTGAAAAAACATCCCTATAAGTGGGCCCACGCATTCAAACCCATGTTTTTCAAAGGTCTACTGCATATAGGGATAAGTAAAGAGAAGAGAACCCTAAAGAATATAAAAATGGTAAATTTAAGGAGCAGCCATAACTACCCCCAAGGGCTGAGACAGAGTCCCCAAGGAAGAGCCCCAACCCCTCACCTCTGTGCTGAGATGTCAAATTCGTTGGGGGAGGGTTTGGGTGAACTCCATGCAGAGGCAGAAGGAATAGCTCTTTTTCCAACCCTGTACCACATTTTGAACCTAGAGGCTCAAACGTGCATAATAAGGATTTTCTTAAAATCCTGCTCATGAATATCTTACCTGGGGATATGAAAAGAGAAAAGCAAATACTAGACATGTTCATGTTCTTCAAGAGTTGTCCTAGAAAGCAAAAGTAATTTTATGTCCACTGGCAAATGGTGATGCAAATGTCTGCTTATTTCTGGCATTACTATCTTTTGATGTCCTAAGACAGACAGAAGCAGCTGGACCAATGAGCAATAAGCAAGCCCTCACTTCTGCTGTGACAGCAGTGGGTGTGTGTGAGCCAACAGGAAGTAAGTCTCCCCTTTAATGTAGGCACTTGGGGGAGAGGGACCGATGAGGAGCCAGTGCCCATGTCCGACATGAGAGCAGGAGAACACTGAAGACAGAAGCTCTACACATAGGCCAGGGCTGCTGTCTGAATGTCCCGTTGATTTGGGTGGCATCTTGAGACCCTACTCAATGTGCCAGCCTGGATGGGCAGCATTCTCTCTTTGCCTCACATTTCCAACTTGGCTCATAAAGAGGGCTGCGTCTAGCAACACTGGGCTGCCTCTCAACACCCCTACGCTTACTCCTTTGCGTGGGAGAGGGATGGCGAATGGATCGGTTAGGTCTAGACAGTTATTGGACCACTGGTCAACGTTTCCGTGGTTGATGGCAAAAAGTAGGACCCCCCCTTCCTCTTGCACATGGGCTTCCTCCCATCCCCTGGGCAGGACGAGCTCTTCCCTTTGCTCTCTCTGCTCTCCCCACAACAGAGGGGATGAAGCAGAGGCCCCACTCTCCCTGCCGGTGGCAGAAATGAAGAGGAAGAGAAATGCTTCACCACCTGGGTCTGTTTGTTCATAAGGCCCAGCCTCATGTCCCTATGGATTCCATGAAACACTCCAACATCCTTATACTAAACCTCTATTTTTTTTTTTCAAGCTCCAACTGAGTTTATGACACTTGCAAGCTTTGCTTCTAATTCACATAGGAAAAATTAGGAATGAGCAAGTGTGGGAAAGATGGGCCAATGACAGGCGCACTACTTCTGATGGAAATGAAAGGGGGAAGGACAACAGAGTCGCTGTCACAGCCTGGTACAGCTGGAGTGGGCATCTTACGCGCCTGGGTAACTGAGATCTGGCTGCATTTCTTGGCTTCCTGCATGAACAAGCCCCTGAAGCCAGGTGCCAAGAAGTAATTTAGCCATGGTGCAAAGCAGCCATTTCCATCGCAAGGGAAAAAACAGATGCTAAAAGAAGCACCCCGGAGCTCAGAAAGGGAAATTGGATGGGCAGAATCTGTCCTGTCTTCTCATTGCACCCCAAAGAAATGGGCCCCTGCCCAAGACGGTGCCTGTTATTGTGCTAAATCCCTTTGGCTCATTTGTGTGGGTTGGACCAGCATGTTCCTCCAGCTGCTCTTACTCCTGTTGCTAACTCCGGGGCTAGCTGCACACAGGAAGTCTCCTGTGAAAATGATGCTGTCGTCACCTCTCTCTAGCCCTTCTTGTCCTGAAGGGGTGCACCCTCCTCTCACACTGTTCTGGTCTCCCTCTGCTCTACACCCACCTTTCTTGGTGTGAAAACGAAACAGGTAGGCTCGTTAATGGCCACTCAACCTTCATCTCAAATGTCACCTCCGAGTGAAGCTCTCTCAGCCTAGATTAGGTCCCCTGACATAGGTTCTCATAGCACCCCATACCTCTCCTCTACAGCCTTACTGCCATTTATAATTTCATATTTGGATGAGTGACTGGTGCCTGCCTTCCCCACTGGGTTTTTAGCTCCATAGATCGTGTCTCTGAGGCTCACTACTTATTTAATGCACCTGAATATAGTAGGCACATAATAAATAGTTGAATGTACACAGAGTGATCAAGGCTCTGAAGTCAGACTGGCTAGGTTTGAAACCCCAGATCCAGGGGAATAATAGTAGTCTCCTTGGAGGCTGTAGAAAAGACTAAATAAAGGTGCTTACAATAATAGTGCCTAACACCCAATAGGTGCTCAATAAATGTTTGCTAATACAGTAGACTCTCCATTAACTAGAACTCAACAACTGACACTCTCAAGCAACAGCCTACTTATATTTCTCCAGCATCTACCAATCCCCATGGGTTCCAGTTAATGGAGCATCTACTGGATTCATATTGTTGCCATTGGTCTGACCTGTGTTGGTGGGAGACATTGAGGTGGTGGATACTGTTCAGCTGGGGTCACTGGTGTTTGTGTGTGTACTGGGGTGTGTTGGGGAAGTGGGCACTGCCTTCCACAAGTGCCACTAAGACCAAAGGCACAGAAAGATACACATTTCTGGGGTTAGCTTATCAGCACTACAGCTAGCCAGAGTGTACACTCCCCAGAGCTGAGTGACTTTGGAATTGCCTGTCATTGATAGTTCATGGCCAATTAAGTGGCTAAGGATAAATTAGCATCATCAGAATAGTACCATCATAATGTCACCTTACAGTAATACATGCTGTGAACAATGGGGTGAGAATACCTAAATGGATGAGCTTATGGTACCCATAATCATTGGGTAAAGGAAAATAATGGTGCCTATCAGTGAGGACCACAGTGGTTTCCAAACATTTTTTACTGTAACAGAGGTCTTTTACCAAGAGAACATCATACAAAAGATCCAATACATAAAACCAAAACGAGTGTAACAGCCTTAGTTGTATTGTTTAAAGCCACTAAGTTTGTGGTAATTTGTTACAGCAGCAATAAAAAATACACCATTTTTATAGCAACATATTGATTCACACTTCTCATCCAATCCTATAAGGGTCTCCCTACTTTAAAAAGAATGCCTCTTTCCCCTTCTTCCCACAGCCCCACACATACTAATTCTGTGCTTTGCACTGGGTGGGCAAGAGCAAATATTGTCTGAGTCAATAAATACCCTTATTAGCCAATATTTTGGAATACCCTTGATAGTAGATTCTAGGATATAGGTAACACCAGGATGATTCCAAACATTCTGTGATGACTTAGAAGCTCCTTTATAGTGCTGCAACCCAGAGTTCATAATCATAAGAACCAGTGTGTACACCTATCAAGGTACTACTAGCTAATCCCATTTGCTCTCCAGGAGTCTGAGTGCTCTCTGGCATCTCCAAACAGCAGGACAGTCTTGCGTCCACTGGGCCACAAGAGACAATATCACAGTGAACCTAAGGGTTGAGCCATGTAATCCCAACTCTGCCATTTCCTGGCTCTGTGACCTCGGGTAAGTTTCGAGCCTTCTGTGGGCCTCAGTGTCCTCCTGGATAAAATGAGCTTGGATAATGTCATCCCCCAAAGTCCTTTCTGCTGTCAGCTTTCCTGGCAACTTCTTTCTAGCATTTGCCAGAAATTTCTGGCACTTACACATGCTCAAGAAATTGGACCGCAAACCAACTCTTTAGCTGAGGACTGACACATCTGGTATTTGGGTTTCAATGTTGTCTCCTAAAGATGGATTGAAGGAAAATATATAGTCCTGATTGGAAATAGGACCTCAAAACTTAGCTGCCGGTCCCATGGGGGAGGCTACACATTGAAAGAAAGATAAGCGTGGCTCAGGAAGTCAGAAGCACATCAGTACAACGGAGAGAAAGGGCCCCAGTCAGGAGAAGGCTGAGGGTTCCACTGATGCTTCAGAAAAGGACGCCTGACACTGTGGTTTACATCCTTGCTCCACTTCTTATTCTAGGCAAATCACATCAGCCTCTGAGCTTGTTGCTTTCTTTGTTTTTCATTATAAAATATATCATACAAGAGAGGGTTTAAAACACATGTGTACTATTTGAAGAATAATAATGAAATGAAAATCCATGAACCCACAACCTTGGTTAAGAAATAGAATATTGCCAGTATTTTTGAAACCTCCTTATATACTCCTCCCAGCTGACTCCCTCTCCTATCCCCACCTCTGCCCACCCCACCCAAAGGTAGCCAGTCCTCAATTTTGTTTTAATCATTTCTTAGGTTTTCTCTATAGTTTTACCATGTTTATGTGTAGATCCCTAAACAAAATGTTATTTTACTTACATGTTTGTGAGTCTCATCGTATATATAGGTGTTCTTCCATGAATTCCTTCTTTAACACAACATTGATTTGAAAGTTCACCTTAGTTAATGCATGTAAGTAATACATTACAGAGTAGTAGTAGATTCATTTTTATTTCAGAATAGTATTTCATTGTATAAGTTTAACACAATTTGTTATACTGTAGGTAGGCATTTTGATTAAGTTCATTATCTTTGTTATTATAGAAATGATACTATAAACATTTTGCAGACATCTGGTACAAGTTTATGATATACAAGCTCTGACAATTAAGTTCATGAACTCATCCCAGAAAAAGTGCTGCACACTTCATTGCTGAATATCACTCCAGTCGCCTTCGAAGTGCTCCCCTTGGGAAGCTATGCACTGACGCCAGTGCCTAGTCCACCCTTCAAAGCAATTTTGGAACTCTTTTTCTGGGATGGCCGTCAGATCCATCGTTGTATCATCCTTGATGTCCTGAATGTCATCAAAATGTCTTCCTTTTATTTTTTTCTTTATCTTCAGGTAAAGAAAAAAGTCATTGGGGGTCAGATCAGGTGAGTAGGGAGGGTGTTCCAATAAATTTATTTGTTGACTGGCTAAAAACTCCCTCACAGCCAGTGCCGTGTAGCTGGTGCATTGTGGTGATGCAAGAGCTGTGAAAAGATTAGGCTGTTTTTGCATTTTTCACACAGCCTTTTCAGCACTTCAAGATACTAAACTTGGTTTCCTGTTTGTCCAGTTGGTACAAATTCATAGTGAACAATCCCTCACATATCAACGAAGTTTAGCAACATCATTTTAACTCTTGATTTGGACTAATAGAACCTCCTTTGCCATGGAGAACTGTCTGACTTCCATTGTGCATTTGCACACTTTGTTTCATGGTCTTGTTGGTGCAGCCATGTTTTCTCACCAGTGATAACACTGCCCAAAACACTGTCTTGCCAATTCAAAAGGTCTTGGCAAACTTTGACTCTCCTTTGCTTTTGTTTATTGGTGAGCTTCTTCAGGGCCATTTCTGCACACACCTTTCTCATGCCAAGATTTTTTGTTTATATTTTTCTGTTTCTCTATTGATGTTAACTTGGTCTGCTATGCTTCTCATAGTCAGCCGGTGATTTTGATGCACAATCTGACAAAGTTTTGCAATATTTCATCAGTTATGCTTGTGACTGGTTGCCCTGATCTCTCATCATCATTGATGCTTTCTCTCCTCTCAGAAAAAAGTTTAATCCATTTGTATACTGCCGTTTTCTTCATGGTATTTTCCCTATAAACTTGGACTAACATGTCCCTGATTCCACTTTCACTCTTGACAAGTTTAACAAGAAATTTAATGTCTGTTTGTTGCTCTAATTCAAGATCCAACATTCTTGCAATGGCACACAAAACCACACAACTACAATAATGAATGCCACTCAGCAAGAACATTGCCACACGTCGACACGAACACAGCTGTGAGACACTGATACACCAAGGTTATGAAACCTTACCAAGTTGCTTGTACAGTGCTGCCAACAAAAGCACACAATGGCAAGTTCTCAAACTTAATTGTCAGACCTCGTACTCTGGGACGATTTGTTGGGACATAGCATATATGTGTGTTCAACTTCGCTAGAGAATTACAGTTTCCCAAAGCAGTTGCATAAATTTACACTCCCAGCAGCAGTAGATGAGCGTTTTTATTAACTCCACATCTCTACCAACACTTAGTACTGCCAATGTTTTAAAATTTTGGCAATCTAATGGACATGTAATAGTATCTCACTATGGTTTTAATTTGCAGCTTCCTAATTATCAGTGAAGTTGAACATCTTTTCATGTGTTTATTGGCCATTTGTGTTTCCTTTTGTGGAAAATACCTGCTTATGTCTTTTGCTTACTAGTCTACTATTGTTCTTAAAATATTCACAATCAGTCTTCATATATTCTGGATATAGATACTTTGTTGGGTATGTGTGTTTCAAATATCTTCTCCCAGGGTATGGCTTGTCTTTTCACTCTATGCTGCCTTGTCAAGAATAAGTTCTTAATTCTAATATAGTCAAATTTATTAATCTTTGTCTTTATAGTGTATATGTTTCATGACCTTAGGTTATGAAAATATTCTCCTATATTGTGTTTTAAACATTTTCTAGTTTTTTCCTTCATTTTAAATTATTTGATCCACATGGACTTTATCTTTGTACAATTGTGAGGTGAGAACCAAATTGATTTTTTTTTCCAGTAAAAATAACCAGTTTTCCCGGTACTATGAATTGAATATTCCATTCTTTCCTCCGTAATCTGCAATGTCCACTTCAAGAAGAATCAAGTTTCCACATATGCATCATTTGTTTCTGGGCTCTTCCTTCTATTCCATTGTCCTCCTATTTATCTATCATTGCCTTAAGTACTAAAGCTTTATGATAAGTCTTGCTATCTGATACACTTTATTCTTCTTTATAAGAATTTTGGCACTTCATTATACTATATAAGTGTAAGAATTAGCTTTTTAAATTCCCACCTTATTGTCCAGCTAATTGGGATTTCATTGTATCAAAAGAGTGGTTTGAGGGAAGCCAGTATGGCTCAGTGGGTTAAGTGCTCGCTTTGTAGCCCCAGGGATAGAAGATTGTGCCCCTGTCCTGGCTTATGTGGGCCCGTATGCTAAACTGGGGTGTGGCCCTGGTTTGGTTCTCATCTGGGCAAGCTTCCCATGTAGGAGGCCCCAGTTCAGCTACCTGCTCAAAGCGGCTTTCTCCCATGCCGGAGGCCCCTGGCCCAGTTCCCACCCTGCACAGCCAGCCCCCTGTCCACCTATATGGAACAAAACCATGTAGAAAACTGATGACATAAAACTATGAAAACTGCTCTGGATCTTCCCCCTCCTCTCTCTCTGTCTCTGTCAAAAACAATAAAATAAATCTTAAAAACAAAAAAGAGTGGTTTGAAAATTTTATATCTTTATAATATTGAGTATTTTGTCTAAGAACATGATGTATCTATTTATTTAAGCATTAGTTTAATATATTTCAATACAATTTTATTTTCTCCATAAAAACTTTTATAGCTTGTGTTATGTTTACTCCTAGGTATTTTTATACTTTTTTGATAATGTGAATGGTTTATTTTAAATTAAAATTTCCAACTGTTTGCTATTGGTATATAACAATTTGGTTGATTTTTGTATATTGATTTTATATCCAGCAACCCTGCTAAAGTCTCATTTTGAGTCTAATAATTTGTCTATGGTTTCTTTTGGGTTTTATATCTAGTCAAGCAATCATAGATGTGCACATAATAATCTTTTCATTTTTTTCTCTCCTAATACTTATGCTTTGTGTTTAATTTTTTTTTTTCACATATATACCTTGGCAAATAAAGTATTATCATTTTCTCATTTTCACAAATTAGAAACTCAGAGAGGTTAACTAACTTGCCTGTTTCCTCAAATGAGGACCCTCAGACAGGTTAAGTAACTTGCCTAAAAATCTCACAGCTAGAAATAGACAAATTTAGGGCTCAAAGCCCACTGTAACTATTCCAAAACCCATGTTTCTATCACCTATACTATGGATGTCTTTTTCCTTCTCCTGCACACAAATACACTTGAGATTTGTGAAAGAAAATGTTGGCACATAAAAATATTAATCTTCCATTGAGGGGAAGGATTTTTATTTGTTTCTCTAAAAAGAAAAAGATTATTTTAAGTTGATCAATATATCTGTACCATCCCTGAATCAGAAAGAAGCTAAAGTGGGGAAGGGCCCTAACATAGTGTTTCTCATGTGTTCACTCATTAATACCCAACCAGCAAATTGGTTGTTAGTGTCCCAATTCTGTTACTAAGAAAACTGAGGCTCAGAGAGATGAATATAAAAAAAGCAATAACCAAAAGAGGCATTTTCAGTGGCAACCAGAATAGCAAAATGTGTATGTTGCATCAAAAAAATATTTTATTATTTTTTTTTGGAATAGCTCATAAGTATAGTTTGCAATTTAAGTCTACCACCTCAAGTAAATCCAAAAAGATGGGGACTTGGAAAGATCCCTTGTGGGTTCCCTGTGGGACCCTGGAGACAAAGAATCCCTCCAAGGAGTTCTTCATGGAGGCTGGGAAGGAAAAAAACTGGAAGTCATTCATTCGTTCAGCAAATACAGTATTTGTTAAGGTCCACCTGTCCGAGTCCTTGGGTTACTAGTGAGAACACAGTGGGGCACAAGCCTGACACAGTTCCTGCCTCCACGAAGCTTTCAGTCCAGCGGGAGAGTCAGGCACTGAAGCAGCCCTCACTGTCTGCATCCATAGTACCTGGCTCCAGGCCCCACACTCAGGCAAACAGAAACCCTGTGTGAAGTTCCAGCAGACAGTGCCGTGCTCCTGAATATCCCCAGGTCCCTGTGGAAGCTGCCACAGCCCCGCCGCAGGCTGGTGCCCGCCCCCCTGCCCCTCCTTGGCTCACTGCAGCCCCAGGTTGCTGGGAGCCTGTCCATCAGAGTGCCAATCGCAGGGGAAATTCAATCCCGGGGCTCTTTCTGGTCGTGTTTGCTCACTTTTTTCTTAGCATGATCTTCAGTTTCATTATATTTAGGTATTTCTTTTATTTATCCATGCACCAGGAAAGAGGGGGAGAAAAGAAAGGTGCCTCTTTAAACCAAGCATGAAATGGATTAGGAACCTAAAGTTGAAAATAATGGGCTTTTTTTTTTTTTTTTACTCCTGGAAAGCTAGCCTACAGGAGAAAAAAAAAATCCATTCAAATAATTTCGTTTAGTCCTAAGTATAAAATAACCGAAGTCAAGGTGTCTCTGCTGTTATTATTTTTTCTGATGTTTTTGACACCCGCGTGTGGAGTTCTCCGGCGTTCACAGCTTCCAGAGCTGTGAGCTCCCACTTGGTAGATTCGTAATACTCCTTAATATTTTCATTTTGATGTAATTTGCGGCCCCAGCTTTTTAAATATCCGCTCTGTAATAATGTTTAATTTCAGGGGTCAGTCCGCCAAGGAGTATATTAAAGCTTATAAAACTCATTTCCAAAGCTCAAATATCAAGCTGTGATCAGGTTAGGAGGGCAGCATCTGTGAATATTTCATCTTTTATCATGCTGATAATAAGGAGATGACAGAGGCACATTATTACAATGAGAGAATTGCTCATTTCAGGCCTGGTGCTGGAAGCTGGGGTCTGCAGTGTGTATTACTCAATAAGAGCAATTCTGATATGAAAAGCAAGTTTACTGAGGCACCACTGTGTCTTATTTGATTGGAATGAATAATATATGGAGCTGCCTTTCGGGCGGCTGCTGGCCGGGGGAGGGGAGGCGCGCTTGGAGAGGTGCACTTGGGGATAGACGGTGAAATAATTTATCAAAGGATGTGTTTTATGGCCTGAAAATAAAGTTAAGATAACCACTGTTTATTAGAATCATTATTTCAGAAACCTGTATTTTGGAAATCTTAAACATGGGCCGGCTTACGCACGAGAAGAATCTTGATCTGTTGGACTGGTGGCGATGCCTCGTAATTATCTCTTTGCACAGAGGAGCTGAGTGAATTTGACACCCGGGCTGATTTCGGCCACGTTCTCCATGGGCGACTTTCATGATTGTTTTGCATCAAGCCAACTTTATCAAGCAGGAACCTTAAAACTGGCCTTTCTGGTTGTGAGATGATGAAATGCCATCGAGATGAGTGCATCTTTTGCCTCCCAGAGACAATCAAGTATGAATCACCTCTAATTAGTGCCCTCCACTCCACACCCATTCTCTCCTCCTTTGTCATAGTGGTGCCTCCTGGTCTCAGACTAGTCCTTCTTTCCATGCCCTGGATCTGAACCCCTCTCACCTGTTCTGATCCCTGCAGGGTAAGGTACCCTTCTGCCTTCTCTAGTGTCTTTAACGGCTCAGATTCAGCTGGCTTCTTTCAACTTAGGAACGTGATCAAACCTCTCCCATCTTAGTAAAAAATATCTTTCTTGACCTTCCATCGCCCTCCATTCCTCACCATAGTCTTAGCTTCTCATCCAAGTAGTCCATAAAAAATGAACACACCGTATTGTCCCACCAATTCACATGGCATTATCCCTATAGCTTCTTGCATTTTGATTTCAGTACCAAAGTCTTAGATGCCCTACTACTTACCAGATCCACTGGGCATCTTTCATTCCACACCTATCTCTCCCTCTCAGCTGCATTTGTCCCATTGCTTCAAGACACCACTCTACTGTCTCACCTCCGTCCTAACTCCCTGTTCCTCCTCTGGTTCCTTACCTGGGAACTCTGTCCACCCTTCCTGAAGATGGTCCCTTGCCCTCTCCTCACTCTGCCCTCTCTACTGGGCAGCAGCATTCACATCTATGACTTATAACTGCCACATCTCAGCTGCTGACTCATGACTTATGATCAGCAATAATTGATTTGCATTCCGACCTCTTTCTTGGAGCTCCAGATCCCTATATCTAACTGAGTGCTTCCATTGGCACTCCAACCACAGATAGAAAATTAATGACCAACACAAATACACACACACAGGCCTCCTCTTCCTCCTCCTCCTGATATACACATCGCAAACGAAAATAGAACCCCAAAGGCAGTCACCTAAGCCTAAACACAGGCCCGCACCCTCAACACCTCCATTTGCAGTCAATCAAGTCCTATTTTTTAGAAAATAAATAGATCTATTGTTATTTCTGATTATAAAAGTAACAGCATTTAATAAATTTTCAAATAAAAAAAATCACCTGACACCCTCTATTCATAGACACTCATTGTTAACATTTGATATACATACATTTATCCTTTTCTTCCTTTTATTTTTTATCTTTATTAAATTTATCAGTTAGTAATATTATGTAAGTTTCCAGTGTATAAGTCTACAATACGTCATCTATATATTGCATTGTGTGTTTACCACCCAGAGTCAGTTCTCCATCACCATATATTTGACCCCCTTTACCCTCTCCTAGCCTTTTCTTTTTAATTTAGACAGTCAACCAGTCAACATTTATTGAGTGCCTACTATGTGTCAATCATTGTGCTGGATGGAGCTATATATATATATACACACATTTCCTTTTCTTAATACAATAAATGGGATTTTAATACACACATACCATCTTTAAATTAACAAGGAAAACTTTAAGTTTCAGTTAAGTGTAAATCCACATAGTTCATTTAAATACTTACATAATATTCCACCAAATAGCTATAGCATACTTTACATAATCAAGTTCCTGCTGATGGCTATTTAGGTTATATCCAAAATTTGATGTTATCAATAGTTTGCAATAAGCACCCATATATATAAATTTTTTCTCACTTGTTCAATTATTGCTTTAGAATAAGTTACTGGAGGTAGGATTGTGGAGTTCAAGGGCATGCATATTTTTAAGACTTTTGATAAGTATTAGCAAAATGTCCTCCAATAATATTAGAACAACTTGTTCTTTCACCAGCAGTATGCAAATTTTCTTACAACTTCTTTGACACTGAATGTTATCAATCTTTTAACCTTTGCCAATTTATCAAATAACATTTATTGTTCAATTTGGGTTTATTTTATAACTGTTGAGATTGAGTATCTTTTCATGCTTTTGTTTGATATTCATATTTCTTTTGCAAATTGCTTATTCATGCCTTTGCCCATTTATTTATGAGATTGTTCTAATTTTTCCTGTTTATGAGCACAAGCTCTTTATATGTTAGAAATAACCACCATTTATCTATTGTATATGTTGCATACATTTTTAACCAGGTGGTAATTAGCCTTCTATATTTGTTTATGATACTGTTAGAACAGCAATTTATAATTTTATATAGTCTAACCTAATAACTTTTTTCTTTATGGTTTCTGGTTTTGGAGTCATGGTTAGAGACGACTTTCACACCACTAAATTATAAAAGATAAAAAGATTTCCCCATGTTTTCTTTCAGTTATCCTTAAACATAAATTTTTACATTTTAATCCCCTTCCAAAATTTCTCTTAGTGTAATAACAATTTTAATTTATAGAAAAATACCTAAATCAATGTAAATATGGAATTATACTGCAAAAATTTATGACCAAAAATGAAACTCTCAGCAAACTAAAAAGAAAAGAAAAATCTTAAACCTGGTAGAGGGGATTTATGAAAAAAACACAAAAAACTGTACAGCTAACATCATGCTTAATGATTTTCTCCTAACATCAGGAGCAAGGTAAGGACATTTCCATACTGCTTTGTATTGGAGGTGCTGGCCAGTGCAGTCATAGCGTGAGCGTTTGTGCACACATACACATTGGAAATAGAAGTCAAAGATTAAAAATAAGTTCAAAAGTCTTTTTTGCAAATGATGTAATTGTAGAAAATTTTAAGAAATCTACCAAAAAACTCCAAATAAAACAAATAAGAAAATTTAGCAAAATCACAGAATAAAAGATCAATATACAAAAATCAATTGTACTTCTAGATTGTAGCAACAAACTATGAAAGTGAACATTTTAAATAATGCAATGTGCAATAATGTCAAATAAAAAAGAACAAATGTTTAGAATAAATTTAAGAAAAGATTGCAAGACCTCTACATTGAAAACTATAAAATATTACTGGGAAAAACTAAACAAGATCTAAATAACTGGTGAGATATAGTCATAGATTAGAAAACTCAATATTATTAAATTCTCAATTCTCCCTAAACTGATCTATAAATTCAACATAATCCCAATCAAAGTCCTGGATAGTTTTTTGTACAAATTGATAAACTGATTCTAAAACTAAATGAAAATCCAAAGGAGCTGGAATAGCTAAAACAAAATAGAAAAAAAGAAGAAATTTGGAGAATTTAAATTACCTGATTTTAAGGTTTATTTTATAAAGCTACAGTTATCAAGATAAAATGAGATCAGTATAAGGGTAAACATATAGATCAATTGAACAGACTAGAGAGTCCAGAGGTAGGACAATGTACATATTGCAAATTGATTTTCAATGACATAAGCACCAACATAACTCAATGGGAAAAGAATAATGTTTTAAACAAATGGTGTTAGAACAACTGGATAGTCACATAAAAAAATTTTTTAAATAAAATAAAAAGGAAACTCAACCTCTTCCTCATGCCACACACCAATATTATTTTGAAATGGATCATAAACATTAAACCTAAAACTATAAAATGTCTACAAGAAATCATAGGAGAAAAATCTTTTCAGTTTTGAGTTAGGCAATGATTTCTGAATCAGAAAAGTATTAGTTTTAAAAGGAAAAAATAGATAAATTGGACTTCATCAAAATGTAACACCTGCTCTAAGAGACGCTATCAAAAAAAGGCAAATCACTGACTGGGAGCAAGTATTTGTACCACATATATTTGTCAAGGAGCTTATATCCAGCATATATATATACACCGTATTTTCCGGCGTATAAGACGACCGGCCATATAAGACAACCCCCTAATTTTACAGTTAAAACATAGGTTTAGGCCTATATTTGCTGTATAAGACTACAGCCTCGGAAGTGGGGGGTAGTCTTATACAGCGCATATAGGCCTAAACCTATGTTTTAACTGTAAAATTAGGGGGTCGTCTTATACGCCGGAAAATACGGTGTGTGTGTATATATATATATATATATATATATATATATATATATATATATATATATATATAGCTTAATAACAAAAAGACAAAGTATTCAATGTTTTTCAATGGGCAAAATTTGAATAGACATTCATAAAACATATACCAAAGGCCAATAAACACATGAAAAGATATTCAGCATTAATCATAAGAGAAATACAAATCAAAAACCACAATGAGATACCACTTCACATCCACTGAATTTTAGTGGATGTGAATTTTAGTCATAAAATTTAAAAGACAGCCAACGCCACGGTAAGATGATGAAGCTGTAGAGGCATTGGAGTTCTCATACACTGCTGGTGAGAATGTGTAATGGTACAACCACTTTGGAAAACAATTTCGCAGTCTCCTACAAAACTAAACATATACAACCCAGCAAACGTACTCTTACATATGAGTATTTATCCAAAATAAATGTATTCATAATATCCCCAAACTGGAAAAAAAATCCAAATGTCCATCCACAGGTGAATGGATAAACAAATGATGCTGTATTCGGACAATGGAATGCTACTCTGCAATAAAATGAACTGTGGAGACTCTCAACATCATGAATGAATCTCAAAATAATTATAAAGTAAAAGAAGCCAGATAAAAAGAAGTACATGTTGTGTGATTGACGGGCCTCAGTTTATATGATATGTTAGAAAAGGCAAAACTAATCAACAGTGACAGAAATCAGAGCAGAGCTTGTCTGGTGGCACCTTGGCCTTGGGGGCACCAAGAAACTTTCTGGAGAGATGAAAGTATCCTGTATATTAACTGAGGTAGTAGTTACACAAGTACACATCTTTATCAACGTCATCAACCTGTATGCTTAAAACTGCTGAATTTTATTGTAGGTAAATTATAGCTCAATAAAGTTTATTAAAAAAAACAGCATTAGAACAGGTTTTTGACAGCTTCTCAAGGGTCATGTCTTTTCCTTATGTTGCTAGTTCTTTTATCGCTTCTCTCCCCGCCCCCCCCCCCGCCCCCCATTGTTTAGTAAAAAAAGCATTGGGTGATATATCCATAAAGACTATATTGACTTGACTCTTTTGATTTTATGTAACAAAACTCCAATTTAAAATAGTTTAATGGGGAACCCGGGATGGCTCAGTGGGTTAAGGGCTCACTTTGCAGCCTTAGGGACGGAGGATCGAATCCCGGCCCCAGCCGTGTGGACCCATATGCTGAACTGGGGAGTGCCCCCAGTTCAGTTCTTACTGGGGTGAGACCCTGGCCCAGTTCCTGCCCTGTGGAATGAAACCATGTGGAAAAGCCAATGATGTGCAACTATGGAGACTGTTCTGGGCCCTCCCCCTTCTCTCTGTCTCTGTATCTCTCTCTCTTTCTCTCTCTCTGTCAAAAACAATAAAAATACATCTTTAAAAATAGTTTAAGAACAAAAGTTGGGCTGGCTGGAAAAATATCCTGGGCAGGGCCAGCAGGATTCTCATTCCAGGAGCACACATGGAGGCCCTGAGCCAGGTGGTACCCCTGTAGGGACAGTGGCAGTTCCTGCCGTGGAAGCTGGGCAATGGCACTTGCCACTGTGGTGACCCAGGAATGTATCAATTCACTCTATATTTTCATTTTGTTCTTTTTAGAAAATGATGTCCGTGGAAGAAATAAAGAACTTCTGAGTGTCAGATCTTGGCAGCAGCCATTGAAATTGCTTCCCCGAATTATGAACATTCTCCTACCTTTCCTTCCCAAGTGGGGAGAAAGCAGGAAAAGGAAAGAACACGATTCTTTTAGGACCGTTAGCATTGCCAGAGGAGATAAGATATTCTGTTTTGCAACCTCAGTCTATCTAGATGGATACTGCCGTGTGCAAAATGTAAGCCCTTCACAGCCTGTGCCTTGTTGACTCTACCAAGTTCTCATTCTTCTGGGTCCAAGCATTCCAATGGGGCAGCATCAAAATCCATGAGAGGGGGTCAGGACCCATCTCTGAGCATTCACAGAGACACCCCAGTACTCAGGCAGTGTATGCGCCAAATTCAGGACCAGGCTCTTGGCGGTGCTGGGCGGAAAGATGGAAGGAGGGAGAGAGAGAAGGCAGTACATGGAATTACACAGTAAGGCTCCAGCCAAACTGAACAACTCATTGGAGCTGCATATCTCAGAATCCACCTCTGTGCCACCGATTTGCGTAGAGGACCCCCTCCCAGTATATCTACTAGTCCGAATATCCCCCATCCTTCAAGACACAGCTATATGACACAGGAAGAGGATGCCTTCCATCACTCATAGGCGCTCCCTCCCACCCACTCGGCTGTGCCATTAAAAGACCAGCCCAGTCTTATTAGCAAGTCTATAGCCTCAGAAGCAGAAAAAGTGCTGCTCACCCCATTTATTGGGCATATTATTCTCGTCAGCGGCTTTTAGAGGATTTTGCTAATGGCTCGGGGACTATACGCACCATCACAATTAAGACATTGCTAATAAATTAAGTTTTATGGACATAAATCAGCAGGTATGCTTATTCAGCTGTTACACCTCACTTAGAAGTAGGCTTCGCACCTTAAGATGAAGCATATTTCTATTCAGGGGTTGTAATGGCCTTGTTAATGGAATATTAATTACCTTGTTGGACAGCACAATGTCTGTTCCTGCTCTCTTGCCATAAGTGTTCTTAGAGAAAAACGTGTTTCCAACTTTGTGTCACTGTGGCTGATGCATCTCAGCTAAGCCCGCTCTCCCATCCCCAGCAGAAGGGCGGAATGAAGCTCAGCCTCCGGTGATGAGTAAATAAACAAAACCTTAAGTGATCAGGGTGACACCTTCCCCAAGGACTGCGGTGAGGCAGAGGGGGGCTGAGAGTCAGAAAGCCTGGCTTCTCAACTCCTGTCAGAGTCAGTTCAGGCTGCCGTACCAACACACGTCTGTTCCTCACGAGTCGGGAATCGGGGAAGTCCAAGGTGCAGGTACCAGTAGATTTGGTGTCTGGTGAGAGCTCACTCCTGGCCTGGAGATCATTGCCTTCTCTCCACACGCCCACCTGGCCTTTCCTCAATGTGTGCTCACGAGAGGGCGAAGTATCAGTCTCTTCCTCTTCCTAAAGGGCACTGACCCTCCTGACCTCATCTAAACTTAATCACCTCCCAAAAGCCCCACCTCCTAATACGATCACGTGAGGAGGCTAGGGTTTCCACCTTTGAGTTCCAGGGGGACACAAACATTCAGCCCATAACACCTCCCCTGCAACAATAACCAGCAGTGTGACCTTAAGCAAGCCACTTACACCCTCTGGGCCTCAGTTTCCCATTTATTACAAGAATATAATAAAGTGACCATGAATAAAACTATGTGACAAACAAAACCCTTAGAAAGCTATCAACCTTGGACCATTCTGTGATCATCTTGCTAACACCATGGCAAAAACACCACTCCCTACGGGTGGCAATGGCATTTGCCTGCAAGGGGGCGAATCTTTTCACTGTCAATCATTCTATAACGTTGTTAATCCAGGAGAAAGAAACCTGCATTGTGAATAGAGGGGGGGTTCCTTTCTGGCTGCTAATGCATGAGGAGTTCTTAGCCCCAAACTGCAAAATAGAAGGACTAGAGAAGAGTGGGCTGCCCCAACCGTCTAAGGTGGGCCAGAGGGCAGCCAGCCTCCACCTTTAATCCGCAGTATCAGGGCTGAAGCAGCCCAGGCACCAGCCACGTGGGACGGCCGCCATGTCTCGGATAGCCAGAGTCAGGGACAAGCAGAGCATAGCCCTATCGTCAGCAGTGCTAGCTCCCAGGACTGACCCTTTGGACACAGGAAAGCGTGGTCATGCCATCTGAATACCTGGAAAAGGGGCACTTTCCAGCAAAGATAGGTGACAATTGAACCACAGAGGGGGAGGGGGAGGGGGAGGGGTGACTGCCCTTTTTCTAGACCAGGTTGGTCTTATAAACCTGCTCAGGCAAGGGAGCACCTACTCAGGACCAAGCACACCTTGTCCCCGTCTGTGCTGTGTCCCCAAATCACGGTGCATTCTTACACAAATGCCTTCCCCTCTCCCCCAACCCAGGGACTTCAAGGTCAAACACCTCTTCCTTTCAAATATACCAGTTGAAATTGCTTCTGAACACACATGACCTTTCTTTTCTTCATCTAGGGGGAAAATTCTCTGACCCAGGGATGTGCTGGAAAAATGTCTTTCTTTGCATCCATTTAGCATATCAGTTCTCACATTTTCTGCTTGAACTTCAGAGCAAAGGATTTGGAACGCTGATCCTTCCCCTCTCTAATGCAGCGTTTTGCCTGTTCTCCTGGACTCTTTCCCGCTTTGCCCTTGAATTGCCCACCACAGACCAGACCAGCTCCCTGCTGCTGCGGAGACCCATTGTCTCCACTGCTAATTGGGGCAGCTGCATTTCCCACACACCCTCCTTCGCAGCCTGCAGAGATTAAAAATCCAGCCCAGGTGGAGAAGGGGTGGAGAATGAGGAACAGGCAATGAGAACCCCAGAAGCGGTGCAGGGTGAGGGTGAGGGGGTTGCAGATGCAAGGTGGTTGGGAAGAAACTAAGGGTTGAAAGGCTGATGAAACAAAACCTAAGCCATAGATGTTCTGCCTGGAGTCGGTTCTCACATAAGCTGCTGCGTACTCAATGTCGGAAGCATTCAGGAGCCCCTGGGCTCACTCCAGAGGTAGAAGAGGGAGGGAAGGCCAATTTGTGGCAAGGTGCCCTTCCCTCCCTGTAGCTCGTTATCCTTTACTCACTCCACAGTGAAACTACAACCCCAGAGACAGAAATCTGCTTCTCACCAGGAATGGCTTGCAGAGATGCCTCAGCCAGCTACTGCTGAGTACCAGTCACGTACCACGGTAAACATTCATTTAGCTCAGGTATCTGCAGGTCCACTGAGGGTCAGCTGATCCAGCCTGGGCTCAGCTGAACAACAATAAGCGGCAGGTTGAGTTCGAGTCTGTTCCTCGTGTCTCTCATAGTCTGTGGTCCAGCAGGCTAGCTGGGCATACTGTTCTCATGACGGCGACAGAGGCATAAAAGAGCAAATGGAAACATGAGCTATCTCTTGAGGATTGGCCCAAGCTGGCACCCTATGGCTTCCGTCCCCTTTCACTGGCCAAAACATGTCACATGACCAAGGCCAAATTTAAGGGCCAGGGAAATACATTTTGCATCATGGGAAGAACTACAGTCATATGCAAAGGGCATAGATACAGGAAAAGATAAAGAATTGGAACCATTAACACAATCTGCCAACGGAAGAGTTGAGGGAACACTTTTTCACACTTTCCTTATTTATAACTTTATAACAACCCTGAGAGCCAATGATTATATCTTTATTTTTCAGTTGAAGGCACTGAAACAGAAAGAAAAAGAGATGTGTCTGAGATAATACCGTCATTAAGCATAAGAGTGTGTACACTGATCTTTTCATCCAACTTCAGGTCTAGAATCTTTTCCATAACCCCACAATTTTTGCCTGTCCTTGAGGAAACTCTAGAATGCCTGGGATTTGTGGAAGGGTCCCCTATTATTTACATGATTTTATGGATGGCAAAAAGGACCTAGATTTTCTTAACCATTAAATAAAGGATTTGAATGAAATTAGGAACATCAGATGTCTGTCACACATGCTTCCACTAACCCTTCGCACATCCATGGCAGATATCACTAATCAATGATGGCACTCTTTCCTCATGAGCCTCAGAATCTTTCTCCACACAGCACTGCAGACAACCACGGCTACTGAGCTTGTGACGACACAGAAAATGAAAACTGTTTAAATGCTATTATATGTAAACCTTTTCTGAGCCTCATGCAGCCCCAAAAGGTTATGATTCTGAAGCCAGCAATATGTGAAACAACAACATGAGAAGGCCACCGGGCTGGGATCAGAAGAGCCGATTTTACCCTCAAGTTCACTATAGCTCACTGTGCGGGAAAGACAATTAAACTTCTCTGAGCATTTGTTACACCAGTTTTGTGACCTTTAAAATCATTTATTTTGGGAAACACCGGGATAGCTCAGTGGTGAAGCACTTGTCTTGCAATCTTGAGGTCCGAGGTTTGATTCCCAACCCCAGCTCATGAAAACCCCATATGCTGAACTGTAGAGCAACTTGTAACAGTTGGGATGGTGGTGAAGGTTCTTGCCTCCCATATGGGGGTCCCCCAGTTCACCTCCCGCCCCACATGGCCCCACATCCACCTGTGTGGAATGAAACCATGTCACAACTGATGATGTACAACTATGGAGACTGCTCTGGGCCCTCCCCCTTCTCTCTCTCTCTCTCTCTCTCTCTTTCACACAAACACACACACACACATTCTCTCAAAACAATAAAATAAGTCTTTTAAAAATGCATGTTTAAAAAACACCATTTATTTCAATTGCATAAACATGAATTGGGCACCCACTGTGCACCAAGCACTGCCACCCAGGGAATAAAATAAAAATGAATGTGACACGGTCCCTATTCTGGAAGGAAGACAGAGGATAGAGGAATGTTTTGATTTCTGAGATCCAATCCAACACTAATATTTTGCTAATATGACACTAAAACTCACAAGACATTGTCATGGAATTCATAAACCCTGCATGTTCGCCAAGTTTGAAGATCTCCTCCCAAGTAGGTATATGGGGTTCTCAGTGAGGGGATTTGACCTCTGAGTGGGGGTTACCACACCCCACTATTCTCCATGTGCCTAGAGTAGAAGGCAAGCATGACTTCAGGGCCAAACCTTTCCAGACTTGTACTCTAGATGTTAGGGTCAGACAGACCTAAGTATAAATTCTAGCTCTGTCACTTACTAACCTGGTGACCTTGGCCACTCATCAACTGAGCACCTGGTTTGCTTATGGGGAGGATAATCATCACTGCTGATAAAGTCGAGGGTTGTCATCTACACTGCTAACCACACAGGCCTGTGCAAATGCCTGCAAGGCAGGTGCCCTGGCTGAGTTTGCGTCCCTGTCCCTCTCCTTTACACACCCCAGGCCCCAGCTCAGAGCCCCTAACCCTGGCCACACAAGGGAGTCCCCAGGAAGCTTCTAGAAAACAGAAATGTCAGTCCTCACCCCAGACCAACTGGATTAGAGCCTCTGGGGATGAGGCCCAGGGAGCCCTACTTTTGAACCCCCCTTCCCCTGCCCTCAACCCAGCGGTGTTAATGTGCAGTCACAGTTGAGAGTCATCGCTCTGGCTATCATGAGCTGCATTCTAGAGAAACAGAAGCGATAGGAGATGCAGACACAGATGCAGGTACACATATTCATAGATACATAGATATAGATATAAAGACATTTACGATGAGAAATTGGCTCACGAGAGTCTGGAGGCTGAGATGTCTCAAGACCTGCAGTTGGCAAGCGGGACACCCAGGAGAGCTAATGGCCTGAATCCCAGTCTTAGTCCAAGTCCAGAGACAGGAGAAGACTGATGGCCCAGCTCAGCAGTGAGGCAGCAGAAGCACCTTCTCATTCTGCCTTCTTGTTCCACTCAGGACTTCCATGGCCTGAAGGAGGCCCTCCCACACCGAGTGAGCAGTCTGCTTTACTCAGTGCACACATCCAAATGCTAATCTCCTTCAGAAACACCCTCCCAGACACACCCAGAACAATGTCTGACCAAATATCTGGGCACCGCGTGGCCCAGGAAAGTTGACACATAAAATCAACCCTCAGCTGGCTTCAGCCAACTTTCCTGCACTTCTCAAATTCCCCAACTGGCTTCGCTCAGTTGCTTCTGCCTGACATGCCTTCTCTGCAGCCTTAACTTTTTGCTAATTCGACTCTGCTCATCCAGCCCCAATGATCGAACCCCTTCTTCCAGGGACCTTCCCATGAGCCTCTCCTGAACTTCTGGGAGCAGAGTTGGTCCCAGGTGGCCAAGGCGGCCCAGGGCCTTTTCACACCTTCACACTTGGGTTAAACCCCACCAATGAGGGAGGGCGAGCACACAGGGCAAACCATTGGGGGAGCAGTAGGAAAGGATGTTAGTCACCCGCTGCTATTGTTCTGGGACCAATGTGCTGGGGATAAAGAAAAAATAGCCTGGAGGCTCCCAGGAGTGGCAGACCTGCGGGCTTCACTGAGGTCACGTCACAGAATTCTAAGCTATCTCCCGCTCACACCCACACCCTGCAGCCCACTTAACGTGCCCTTTCTCCATATGGAAATGTCCAAGGGTAGTGGAGATTCCTGCGCACTCACAAACAGTCCCACCTTCCGGGACATCTGGGACAGCCCTCAGCCCAGCACCTGTAGGAAGAAAGTCCTCCCCTGTGCGGAGTGCCCATGGCCCCTCCTAACCTGAGGCCACACTGTTTCCCAGGAAAGGCAGGAAGGAGGCCCCTGTCCCCAGTGCTGCTTGTGTCTTTAACACAGAGTCGCTAGAAAACACAGCTTGCCCCTGGGCTCTGAGGCCAGTTCACTGAGCAGGTGGCCCAGTCCCCAGGCTGCCCTCTGGATCCCCTACCTCTATGTCCAGAGCCCCACACCTGAGCCTTGTCCCAGCCAATCAACTCATGCAAACGGATGGACGCCAAAAAATGTAATCGGCCCATGCTCAGACATGACCGAATTTCCATTTAGATAGACTTCCTGGCAGCACAATAATCATTCTTCAAAATCCAGGCTGGGGGACTCATTTTGGACAGGACCACCCAGGCGTTGGAAGATTTTGAGTCTGATCTCCACGATTTCTTGGTTAGTCCTCCAACCGTCACTCACTTCCAGCTCTGTGAATTCTCATTTTAGGGGCGGGACCAGAGGTTATTCCTCTTGGGGCATTTTCTTCTTCGATTCATGCTTTACATCACTCACATATCTAAAGTTGATCCTGTCATATTTTCTCTACTTCGCCACAATGATAGCCTTCATTTGCTTCCTTGCCCAGAGGCCTCGAGGAGCCCCTTGGCCCACCAGGCCTTTTTCTCTCAATGCATCAGACATATCTCCAAGATCTCTCTCCCACAAACGCAGTATCATCAGTTTCTAGCAGGATCTGGAGCCCTTGGTTGCCCTCAGCTGTTCCAGTGCTTGTTTAATTCACTTTTAGCTCCATCTTTCCACCCCCTTTTCCTCCAGACACAGCTGGGAGCTTGTTGGGGCACCTGGGAGTTGGGGCGCGTGCAAGGACATTGTTGTTGCACTTTAGCCACCCATCACATCAAGTGACCATCCATCCGCGGTGGAAGGGAGTAGATGAGGAGTGGGGACAGGGCAGGGCAGTTCCGTGAGTGCGTGTGACGTTTAACCGGCGTGTGTGTGCTGAGTGCACTGTATGGTGAGGCCTGAGTGATAGTAAAGAGCAGTTATGCTTCAAAGATTAGGTAAATGAGCACAAGCAGTGAGAACAGCATGTGCAAAGGCCCTGAGCAGGAAAAATTCTTGTGTTCAGGATTCAGAAAGAAGTTGGGTCTGACTGGATTAGAAGAAGAGAGGGAGAAATGCTACAGATTAAGTTAGGGAAATGGGCAGGGGGTGATCATGTTGGGCCTTGTAAGCTACGGTAAGATATTTGAATTTTATTTTAAATGTGGTAGGAAGCCATTGGAGTACTTTAAACAGGGGAGTGAAATGATCTGATTGAAATTTTCAAGAGGTCACTTTGGCTGCTGTAGGGAACATAGACTAACATGGGAACAGGCAAGAGTGGAAGCAGGAAGATCATGTAGAAGACATATAATAATAGCCCAGGCAAGAAATGACCATGACAGAGACTAAAGTGTTAGCCGCAAACATGGCAAGAGATGGGATGCTCTAAAATATATTTTTGAAGCATAGCCTGCAGAACTTACTAATGGATTAGATGTTAGAAAAGAAAAAAAGAAGTGAAGATAGCCCCAGAGTTCTTGCCTTGAGCCTTTGAGTGGATGGTGAGTTACTGGATGAACTACATTGCTAAGAGTAAAAGACTGGGAGAACACATTTGGGGAAGAGAGGAGTAAAACAAGAATTTTACTGTGGGTACATTGAGTGTGAGAGTCCTGGTAGACAGCACAGAGGAAGTGTCGAAATAGGCAAATCAAATATGTGCATCAGCAGTTCAGAGGGAAGTATGTACTGGAGATTCTCATTTTATGCTCAACAGCAAATCTAGCATGAGGCTAGACAAACCTACCAATGGAAAGAGTGGATAGAGAAGAGAAAGGGCCCTTTGCCAATATTCAGAAGTAGATCAGAGAGGAAAAAAAGAGAAAAAAATGAGACTGAGAAGTGGCCAATAAAGTAGGAACAATAAAGAAAGCTTTTCAAGAAAGAAGGAGTTATCATGTCTGCTTCTAGCCAAGATAAAGTAATGAAGACCAGATACCCTCACACCTGAAGCAACTAGAAACCCAAAACATTGTTTCATGATAAAACAATGTTCAGGCATTGCTCAAAAAATGCAGCACAGCAGCCCTGAGAGAAGGGAAACAAGTAAGGTAGACCATTCAGCTGCACCCGCTCACCACCTAGAGGCAGTTTCCAGGCCTTGGCCGAGGGAGTCAAGACCAAAACAGAACCTAGGAATCTGACTGAGCTGAGAAGTCAGAGATGGAAGTTCAGGGAGGCCAAGGTGACTAGAATTTACAAGACAGAACACCAAAAAGGAGTGACCTACACACAGAGAGTTTCAGAGATCTGCAAAGTTGTCCCCTCAAGTCTATGGCTGAGTATTGATCTGTACATACATAAGCAAAAACTATCCAAAGATGGAGAGAGAACCATTAGGAGAAAACTAAGCAGAGCAATATTCAGAGCTCACTCAGGACTGGAAGTAGACCTTTTAATACATGGTATTGGGTAGAATTCTCAGAAAGAAATTGCCTTAGGATCGATGTTAAATTATGCCTAGACCAAAAGTTACTTTGCACCTGTCAAAATTAAGCCTAACAGAATTGAAGGGACTCAACTGATTCTCAGTAACTATGTACCAGAAAATTAAAAATCTAACATTATTTAAATAAATGCAATAAAACCCAGCAATCAACAATGTATAATTAGTAATATCTACTATCTAATAAAAAAGTTACCAGGCATGAAAAAAATAAGAAAATTTTTTTCTTTATAATAAAAAATCAGCCAGTAGAAACAGGTCTACAGATGGTAAAACTAGCTGACAAAGACAGCAATTATAAATATACCTCCATTTTTCAAGAAGGTAGAGAAAACATAACCATAAGAAGAAAAATAAAAGAAAAGAAGAAAATACAAATTCTTGAGTTTAAAAAATACAGTGTATAAAATGAAAAATACACTGGTTGGTATTTGACAATGCAAAAGAAAAGATAGGTGACCTTGAAAAGATAGCAATAGAAATTATGCAAATTAAAGCATTGAGAGAAGAGACTGGGAATAAAAATAAATCTTTAGATCTAGAACAAAATCAAGCAGCCTAGCATGTGTAGTTGAAGTTCCATTAAAGGGGAGGCAAACATAGTATTTCAAGAAAGAAGACCAAATTCTGTTCAAATTTGGTAAAAATTATGAGCCCACAAATCCAAGAGGCTCAATGAATTCCAGGCTGAATCAATTAAAAAAGAAGAAAAAAAAGAACACTCCAGTGTACATTATCATCAAAATGCTGAAAATTATAATAAAAAAGAATATTATAAAGAGAACCAGACACAGAATATACAGAAAAACAAAGATAAAAATAACAGTAAACTTCATGTCCAAAACTATGCAAGCCAGAAGAAAACAGAAAAAAATTGTTAAGGTATGAAGCAGAGTAGGAACCAATGACCACCATTACTTGGCTGAGTTCTTCATAAAGAAGTTTTTTTCTCAGAGGATTTATCAAATAGGGTGGCAAAGGGATTAAAGAGTCAAAGGCATTACAAGTCTGAAATAGTTGTGCCTAAACTAGGAAAGAATAAGTAAAGCTAAGCTATCACAACTCAAATTAGAGTTAGAACACTTCTCCTGTGTTCTTAGGGTATTGTTGGCTTTATCAATTTATGGTTGATTAAAGTGAGTTGAATTTTTTAGTTTATTTACAATGGTTTATGCAGAGCCTGCTGAAGTAGTATTTTCCTGAAGTTCAATCTAAGATGCCAATGAACATTTAGGCACAGGCCCCATGTTGGTCTGAGGAGAGTGGCTGAGGTCAGAAAGGTGGGAAATCTGAGTCCAGCATAGCTCATGGCTCTCACACTTGGCTCCAGACTTTCATGAACTCATTATTGGTCCTGAGGAGCTGAGTTTATGGTCAAGAGCCAATCAAGAAAAGCAGCAGCAGAACCTTCAGGAAACAAAAAACACAAGACTACGCAGCTCTGAAAATTGAAATATGAAGTAAATGTGAAATATGAAGGTGAACAAGGAGGGACAGCCCTAGAGGAAGACATCTGTCTGGTGTAGAAGGATATGGTCTAAGTCCTTGTTGAATTTCCAACCACAAGAAAATGCACCTAAGTGTTGAACGAATTAGTGAATGTGCAGAAAGGCAACCTCCTCCCACATCAATGGGACTTTGATAAAACAGAGGAGAAGGCACCCCCAGTCAAGAGAGACCAAGCACAACCTCCAAGTAACCAGAGCCAAGAAGCCAGTGTTGAAGCCAGGAGAAGAGGTCAACACTGAATGGGAACCCACCCAATGGGGCCATGCATGGGGACGGGAAAATCAGGAGGCTCGCTGGAAGCAGCAGAAAGAATCAGCAACGGGTCGCCCAGCAATCCTCAAACAACAAGGTGCAGGATTGGGAGTAAACTTGTGATGGGATCTGAGTTAGGAAGACATTGTTTTGTAATTATTCAATTACAAAAGGGGCCTTCTCTCACCCCCCGAGGGGACCAGAAGAACCTTTGCTTAGTACAGATGGATGCATTATCCTCACAACAGCAGGGAGACAGTAACTGTCCCGTGGGTGAAGGTGAGATGAACTGGCAGAGGCCTATCACAGAAGGCACAAGAAAGAGTTTCCAAAGGTGGGTGTGCTTTGCAGGAACACGAGCGGGGAGGAGCAATAAAATGAACTCTAGAGAATCAAGAGGCATTCTCTATGATGAAGAGACGTTTGAACCTGCTTTTCCCAGAAGGAAAAGTGGTAAAACGTAAAAGACTCAGAATTCATGTCAGAGGACCTGATTCAAATTTCAGGACCCCTACTTCCCAGCTTCATGTGCAAGCCATTTAACCCCTTGGATTCTCAATTTTCTTGTCTGTAAAATGTGTCACATCTATGACATCTCACTCGAAAGCAGTTCATGGATATCAAGTGAGAGAGATAGTGCTGGGGCAGGAATTTCACATGCCCATCCATACTGTCCCCAAGTCCCTTCAATGCCCAACACAGAACTGTGTTGCTTGACCTGGGACCCTGGGATCAGGCCTCAGAAGGGAGCTGATTTGAGGTCTGTGTCCTCATACCCTGGCCAAGGCAGAAGCCAAAACCAGCATCTCTGAAGAGCAGGGCTTCTCCTCCAGGGCATCTTGTTCACTCTCAGTGCAATACAAGCAAATAGACTGTGTGTTCCCCCACGCCAACAGCAAGACCAGCAACAAGGGCGTGAGATTAATGGCTTTCCTGTACAACAAAGGCCTTCCTGCAAAGCGGCAGAATTCAATATGCAATCCCCACCACTCAGGCCTCAGACCCACCCTCCCGGCTTGGTGGACAGCGGCAGCTCGAACCCTATAATGTATGCGTGCTCCAGCTGCTGGGCCCAAGTTATTATTCATTACGGTTTTCTATTACCCAGTGATAAATGACGCCCCCGGGCTGGCGTTGCCCCCAGAATGCTTATCACGGCTCACTTAAGTAGGCGTTGATTTCGCTTAAATCGGTTGTTCTGTTCAGCCCAGACACGGGCCTGCCCCAGCTCTGCTTCGAAGGCTCCCCTCACCAGGCTTAATTGAATTCTAACTACTCGGGGCCTCCTATTAGGCAGGGGTGGGGTAGAAGGCCCAGGCCCCAGTCGTCCCTCCAGCCCTGTGCCATCCTAATTTGCTAAGGGTCTTCCCTTTGACTCCAGACAATAAATTTCAACAAGCAACTCCCATTAGGTCAGAGAGAACTTCCTAGATGGACTCAGCAAGCAGGGAAATTATGAAATCTCAGGTAGAAGCCATCATTGAGGTGACAATATGACTGTCCTTAAGTCCTGCCCCTGCATCAGGCCACTCGGGCCATGGTGTCAACGGGCAGCCCTGATCGATCCGTCATATTTTTTTGCCAACATGACGGAGCCAGCTTTGGTCCCTTCCTAAGGACACTGCTATGTTTCCCTGGGAAAAGAATGGCCACACTAGAAACACTGTGGCCGCCATGGCAGTACCACCCCCATCCCTTCAAGCAGCAGACACTCACCGAGCACGCAGTATGGGCCAGGTGCTGCTCTAGGCATGAGACACACAGTCAAGAGCGAAACAGACCGTTTTCCCCGCCAGCATGGAGTTTACAGTCTAGAGTTTGATTTATTTATTGCCAATTTTGTGCCAGGCATTGTCTTAAGGGCTTTGTGCATTTGCCACTGCAGCCTGGTACTGTTTTTCCTGTTTTACAGAGAAAGAAATTGAGGCTTGGAAACACTCATTGATAGGCCCAAGGTTCCTTACGTGATGAAAGGTCCATAAGGGATGGAGCAGAATTTGAGCTTAATCTCTAACCACAGCACAGTACTTCCTTCTGTCTACACTGTTATGCGTTATTATATCATAGTATTTGCCCAAGCGTGGTACACGTGCCCTCCAAGGGTACATGCTAGACCACTCAGGGGCATGCAAAAAATAATCAGTAACAGCACTTAACTGTTTTACTAATATTGTAGAGTTAAATCTATGGTTTGTACTTTTAGTGTAGTCATTTGTCTCTCCTAACTTATTACCTCCTTTCCACTATTTTACATTAAGATAGACACTGAACAAAAATATCAGTATTTAAAAACAGCTGTTTTTACAACAAGGGGTACAATTTATAGGGTTTAAGAGCAGTATACAAGTGGAAAAAGGTTGGGAACCACTGGCCTAGCACATGAGAGGTTACAATGCACTGGTTACACTTATTTTTAATCCTCACCACAACCTCCTGGATAGGAAATATCAGCGTCACTATGCACAGCTCCAGGGGTTAAGCAGAAGGGCTCGTGATCAGACAAACCCAGATTAGAATCCTTGCTCGGCCTCTTACTCATGGCTTGATCTTAAGCAAACCATTTATTTTTTCTTGACTTCAAAATGGGTGATGATAATAGTATGAGGGGATACTGGGCTGGCTTAGGGGGTTAAGCACTTACCTTGAAGCTCCGGGGTCTGAGGATCGAGTCCCGGCCCTGGCCCGTGTGGGCCCATATGCTGAACTGAGGTGAGCTTCCCATGTGAGAGGCCCCCAGTTTGGCCCCCAGCTCCTGAGGGCATGCCTCCCATGCAGGAGGCCCCAACCCAGGTACCAGCCTGCGCACCCCCTCTCCCACCTGTGTGAAACGAAACTATGCCGAGAACTGATGACGTACAACTATGGAGACTGCTCTGGGCCCTCCCCCTTCTCTCTGTCGCTCTCTGTCTCTATCAAAAACTATAAAATAAATCTTAAAATAATTAAAATAATAATAATAGTACTACCTCAGAGTTTGTGAGAACTTAATTTGAAATTGTACATATAGCACTCTTCACAGTACCTTGTGTATAATAAACTGTGGTCTTGCATCCTTGGCAGGAAGGAGACAGATGGGGAATGTATCAACAGGAAGCCAGACCAGAATCCCAGGAAGATCTAGTGATATTTGGGAAAGAGAATTTATGCAGCAACAAAATCTCAGGCCTGGAAACTTCAATGGCATAGTAAGTTTTCCGGTTATTTTTGTATCACTTGCTACCATTGCCTTTTCTTTCTCCCTCGGTAAAGTTTTGTTTCGTTTTGTTTTGTTTTTAAAGCCCTTCTATATATCAGCAGGAGAGCCAAGGGAAGAGATGTTCATCAAGTAGTAGTAGTAGTAGTAGTAGTAATAGCAGTAGTAATGCTGACACGGATGGAATACTAAGAGTGTGTCAGATCTGTACTTTATATATCACAAACTCGGAGGCAGGAACCAACCCTATCATCCACTTAATAGAAAAAGAAACTGAGTCTCAAAGAGATGAAAAATTGTGCCCAAATAATTTAGCTACGACTGGTAAGTAGCTAAAACAGGATTCAAACTTGACTGTATCTAACTCCAAAGCCCTCCTTCTTCCCAACTGTGTTTCCTTTCCCTCAGAGGGGAGCCCAGCCCCCACCCCGGACCCACTCCCGGATGGGATTTTGAGGCAATTATAGAAGCCCATCCCCTTCACCTTGTTCTTGACTTTCTTAAGAGTGCTGCCAGCTGAGGAAGACCTGAGCATGGCTGAGAGTCGGAAACAACCACCACCTTAAAGGTGATCAGAAATTAGAGCAATTATCAACTGAGCAGATAATAAAAATGTTCCCCCAGCCATCGATCACATCTTTGGTGTGGTCTCCCAGTTCTGTTTTTGTTGTTGGCTTTTTCTTTTAATTAAAAATGGAGATGCTGTGTCTGGGTTTTCCCCTCTCTGAGCTTCTGACTAGCTACGTAGCTCTTGGCCAGAGTCCATGGGGAGACATAGCTATTATAGAAGCAGGGCTGTGTCAGATAGAAGAGGGAGGCTCAATGGGCATACGTTACCCAGAGCTGGGTCACTTCTCAGTGGGCAGCATCTTCAGTAGCTCCGGGGGCTCAGTCCCTTGTTGGTGGTTTTCCTGTGTAACAGGACACACACACACATGGGTGTCTACCACCTTCACACTCCCAGGGCACATGCCACAAGGTGCCCAGGCCTCCCTGCATTGATCCAGGGCTGGAGAACATCTTTCTTAGACAAGGTCACCTTTGGCTGCTAATAAGGCTGAGCTATGGAATTATTCATCAGCTTAAAAAAACAACACATCATTTTCATCATAAAAAGTAATATAACTATGTTACAGAAGAATTGAAAAATAGAAAAAACAAAAAGAAACAAAAATAAGCCATAATTCATTTATCCTGACACAACCACTCTTAGCATTCTTGGTGCATTTTCTTTCTCCTGAGCTCTACGTTTTACCTTGTTGTAACCATGGTGCTCTCACAATCTTGTACCCAATTTTTTTGTGTCTTAACAGTGCATCCCATACATTTTTTTGGTACCATAGACAATCTTCATAATTGTCATTTTAATGACTGCTTAGCACTTCATGAAGTTGTGCCATCATTTACTTAGCTATTCTATTTATGAACAGGTCACTATCATAAGTAATGCTGCAATGAACATCTTTGCATTAAACATCTTTGTTATCTTTCCCAACCTTTGGGATTATTTCCTTACAATTAACTATTCAACATACATGCAGAAACTGGATCAAAAGGAATGAGCAGTTTTTGACTTAACATTAATGCCACCAGCATAGGAAAGTATTCCTAGGCAACATTGTCGACATTGACATTATCTTTTTACTCTCACTTAATAGCTTAGAAAATAAAGATGAGGGGAAGCCAGGATGGCTCAGTGGGTTGAGTGCTCACTTTGCAGCGCCAGGGCCCGAGGATCGAATCCCGGCCCTGGCCCGTGTGGACCCATGTGCTGAACTGGGGAGTGCCCCCAGTTCGGTTCTCACTGAGGTGAGACCCCGGCCCAGTTCCTGCCCTGTGCAGCCCCGCCCACCTGTGGAATGAAACTATGTGGGAAAACCAATGATGTGCAACTATGGAGACTGTTCTGGGCCCTCCCCCTTCTCTCTGTCTCTGACTCTGTATCTCAATCTCTCTCTCTCTGTCAAAAACAATAAATAAATCTTAAAAAAAAAAAAGATGCTTTTTTGTTGTTTTAATTTGCTTCACGGGAAGGGGGTAGCCTAGAGGAAGGTAACAGTATCTTTTCATTTTTTAAGCATTAAGAATTTTGGCCTCAAATAGACAAGTTGAAACTATACTTCTGCCATTCTATGAGCTCTATACATTGCTTTACTTAGTTCTCTCTAGTCTTATCTGTAAAGTGGAAATGATGATGCCACCGGCCTACAGAGTTGGCATTAGGATTACTGAGATGATTTATCTTAGTCTAATTTCTGGCATAAGTTTACCACCACATGTTTCTGGTTGTAGTTTATCAATAACTTTAGAGCACTAAGAAGGCTGATGATTACGCCATCCGTAAACATGCAGGAGGCTCTGAGGGTGCACGAATAAATAAACCGTAGGTCTTGTCCTTGAAAAACTTGCACTTTGCTGGGAGTTGAACAGAGAATAAAACAACTGCCTAGTGTTACAGCCAAGTTCAGAGTAAGCTCTGGCAATGCTGTGTGAGAGGCACAGTGTGACGGCGCACAGGGACAGCACACAAATCTGGGGAGCGGGGAGCTGAGAGAACATTAGGGAAAAGGCACAAGTGGAGATGGGCATGAAGAATGGGCAGTGTTCTCACAGGCAGGCATGGGGTGGGAACAAGCAGAAGCCGATACCCCGAAGCAGGGAATTTCACCCGGAGTAGATATGGGGGACGGTCCCTCGTCCCAGTGGATTCGAGAGCTATAGATCTGACCACACCGGGCAGCTGATCTGATTCCAGAATGAGCCTGCTTCCTGAAACTCTCCCCTGGCTCCCTCTGCCTCTCCTTAAAGCTAACACTCAATAGGGCCTGGGGGGAGGGTGTTTAAGTTAAAAAGCGTCTCTCTGAGTGCTGATTCCTAGCACACCTTGAGAGCAATGGTAGTAAGCAAGGCCACCCCGTCCAGAACCCAGAGCACTAATCAATGCCTTGTCACAAGGGAAAGCCCAGGCTCGCTGAGGATGGAAGGCGGGTGCTGCTGGGTCTTGTCAAGAAGACTTACTTTGACAGTCTCTTTCTCAGGGCCTGGATGCTTCCTTCCTCTGTAGCTCAGCAACATAAGGGATGTTTTGAAAAATCCATCTCCCAAGACCTAATGTCATTGGCACGTCCTCCATCAAACCCTCCACCATCCCTCTGGCTAACCAGTGACATCCTCCTCCGTGCTAACACGCCTTCTTCGTCCTCTCACAGTCCCATCCACACTGTCGAGTTAGCTACCAGCATATCTTATCCCCGGTTCTCACCTGCTGGATGGGTGTCTTAGTGCATTCAAGCTGCTATAACAAAAAGCACCGCAGACTGGGGAGCTTAAACAGCAGACAGTTATTGCTCACAGGCCTGGAGCCTGGAAAGTCCAAGATCAAGGTGCCGGTAGATTTGGTGTCTGATGAGGGCCCACCTCTTAATTCACAGACAGCTGTCTTCTGACTGTGTCCTCCCATGGCAGACGGGGTGAGGGAGTCTCTGAGCTTTCTTCTCTAAGGGTACTATCCTACTCATCAGGGTGCTGTCCTCATGACCAAATCAGCTCCCACCTCCTAGTACCATCACATTAGGCATTAGATTTCAACATATGAATTCGAAGTGTGTGGGAACACTTCAGTGTATAGCAACGGCCAGTCTCTTGAGGACAGGAATGTGATTGATCTGTTTGTCTTTGCCTTTGTTTCTTCTGTTCCCATGTGGAAACCCATTCCAAAGTAACTGAGGCAAAACACAATCAAGCAAATGAGGACTTAACCTGTTCAAGGGGTGGAAACTGACATTCGTGAGCAGCAAGACAGGGACTAGGAGTCCAAGCACTTAAGCATCTTTAAGCCTCTCTCCTCTTCCTCCCTCCTCCTCCTTCATCTTCCTCACTCTCAGTCTCTAGCCACTTCCCCCTCCTCTTCTCCCTCCCTTCCTCAGATCCACCAGACCTTCATCCCATCTCCTTTCCAGGCATTCACTTCCTCTTTTCCTCTTGGTAGACCTGCTTGTGCTCAAAGCCCAGAACAGCCTTCCTACAGCATTTCAGTTCAATTCAGCCGTTTTGAGTGATCAAACTCCTCCAGTTTTTATTGCAAATTTCAAGGAAAGAGGAGAGAATATATTGACCCAGTTTTTTTCAGATGTTCACCCCTGATTCAAGAGTTCTCATGATACCTAACACTTATGAAGCACTTTCTAAGTACCAGGTACAATTCTAAAGGTTTACATGTATATTTACTAACTCGTTTAATCCTTAAAACAAGTATGCTGGGTAGATGTTACTGTATAGAGCCCAGTGGGAAAACAGGGCTGCTGTATCCTATCTTCAGAAATGGACAGTTGAAGAAACATTATCCTTAAAAACTCTTTACTCTAGCTCAAAGTAGCAGGTGGGTGGGTGGATGGATGGGTGGATGGATGGATGGATGACTTGATGGGGAGTGAATGGTTGGAGGAATAGATGGATG
>PVKE010000380.1:60299-152065 GCA_004027555.1 Craseonycteris thonglongyai
GAAGGGATGGATGGATGGATGGATGGCTTGATGGGGTGTGAATGGTTGGCGGGGTAGATGGATGGATGGATGACCTGATGGGGTGTGAATGGTTGAAGGGATGGATGGATGGATGGATGACTTGATGGGGTGTGAATGGTTGGAGGGATGGATGGATGGATGGATGGATGGATGGATGGATAACCTGATGGGGTGTGAATGGTTGGAGGGATGGATGGATGGATGGATGGATAGACATTTGACAGTTCCATCTCCTCCTTGCTCAGCCCATTTCACAGCAAAGGACTCTCAGCAAAATCACAATTCTGACAGTATCTTTGAAGTTTATAAGGAAAGAAAGAGAGAAGGGCTAAGGTTTTGTGTTCTCTTACCTTCAGGGCTTTGATGTTGAAGGGGCAAAAGTTGAAATTCCAAGGCAGAAAAAAATAACCCATTCCTGCTTTTATCCACACATTATCTCAGATGGTGAAAGAATGACAGAGAATGCTTAGGCTCTAAGGTACCACAGTGGCTAGGTCATTAAGGAGAGGAAGAAAAGAAGGATGGGGTTCTTGGAGGTTTCTGCATGGGGCAGAGACCAATGGGCACAGAGCACCCATGATGGGGAGCTGCTAGGATGAGAAGGTGTGGGGAGTGGGAGAAGATAACTGAGTGCTAAGATCTGTGCCCTTTGGACCCATGTGTAAAGACCCTTGTGACTAACTATAGCAGAATGGCTGAGGAGCACCCCTCCTTCTAAACACCAAGCAGGCTTGAACCGGAAGCTAATCCACAGTGATCAAAATGGACTGAAGACCGAAGTGGACTGAGCAAAACCCTCCAGGATGTTTGTACTACTTAGCAATAAAGTAAAGGTAAGAAAAAGAAACCCAACTGAAGACTTGATCTTGCCAGCCAAGAAGGATGGGAACTCCAAATAGTTCATTTGGATGTATAAAATTAAAAGAAATGTACTGGGAAGCCAGGACAGCTCAGCAGGTTGAGCACTCGTCTTGCAGCCCCAGGGTTCGAGGACTGAGTCCTGGCCCAGGCCTGTGAGGACCCATATGCTGAACTGGGGTGTGCCCCCAATTTGATTCTCACTGGGACAAGCTTCCTATGCGGGGAGGCCCCTGGTTCAGCTCCCGCCCTGGGCATGCTTCCCATGTGGGAGGCCACCAGCCTGTTCCTGCCCTGTGCAGCCCGCACCCACCTGTGGAATGAAGCTATGTAGAAAACTAATGACATGCAGCTCTGGAGACTGCTCTGGGCCCTCCCCCTTCTCTCTCTCTCTCTCTCTCTCTCTGTCTCTCTCTCTGTCAAAAACAATAAAATAAATCTTAAAAAGAAGACTGAGAGTGAGGAAAATGAAGGAGGAGGAGGGAGGAAGAGGAGTTTTAATTTAAGTGCCTCTTATTGAGGTATTTTCTGATGTCCAATCCGCCAGTGCTCATTCCCAGGTGGAAACAGGCTACGTGAATCCTTCTTCCCAGCACCAGCTTCACCATGAGTCAGTTCTCTTCCCAGGCTGATGTTGCCTTGCCCCGCATGGACGCTACATACACACTACCTCCGCCCTCAACTTAAAACTCTTCAGTATATTTTCATTGTCTTCAGAATAACATCTACATTCCTCAGCTAGCCGGCAAGGTCCTTCATGAGATGTCCCCAACGGGCCCCTAGAGTCGTCCTCCTACCACCTCCTTCCCCAAAGTCACACTGGCCTTCTTTCAGTTTCTTGAGTAAGCCCTCTTGTCTCCAGGGCTCTGGGTGTACTATTCTCTCTACCTGAATGCTCTTTCTTCCAAACCACCTCCAACTGCTTAGAAATACACCACACACACACACACACACACACACACACACACACACAATCTCTTCAGATCTCAATCTCCCTAGAATGCCTTCAACACTGGGTCTTAAAAATCAATGTGCACATTGATTGTGATTGTATTTCCTTCCCTGGCCTCTCCAAAAACTGTTCTTATTAAGTCAATAGCTCATTTTCTAATCACTGCATGTGTTAGATTTTAAAAGCTACAGTAACTGTTGAATGAATGAAATACAAGCCCTCTGCTCCTTCCCCTCCAGCCCCTTGTCCCCTGAACCACCGGGTCTATACCCTCTCCCTGTTCTGGCTTCTATTGTAGTCACATGACCCACTGCCACCCTCAGAAAACTCCTGACAGGACTGCCTTCTTTATGAAGCAGAGGGGCGGTGTGGCCCACCATTCATCGTGGGCACCTCAGATGTTCAAAGGTTCTGATGGCCTGACCCAGGCGACAGTCTCTAATCTCTAACAATCTGAGCAGCCCAGCACTTTGGTGGAGTTTCCTGCAGAAGAACTAAGTTGGTTTTTGTTGTTGTTTTTAATGTTCTAGACTGAATTATTATAGCCAGAGGGAGCCATTCATCAGCCCTGACACTGCAGGAAGCTTCCTAGGCAAACAGCTTTATTGCTGTGTGAGATTAACCCAGACTGTAGTAATTTGTAACAAAGATAAGAAAATTGCACTGGTCTCTTAGAAATAAATCTGAATTCCAGTGTGGACAAAAGGGACTTCAACTTGAAATCTGCTATTTCCGATATAATCAAATTTATAACAGCCCCTGACGAGTAGAAAAAACCAGTGCAGCTTCTTGATAGAGGTGTCACTTCAGGATCCACTGTTAGGAAATCAATTTAGCTGGAATTCCTAACGGGCCACAGGTTGAAGCCCCACCTAACTTTTATGGAAGATTGTTCGGCCCATTTGAGAATCATTCATATGACTGCGTATGATGAGATGTCATCGATGTGAGGTCAGGAGACCTACCTCTTACCAGCTGTAAGATCTTGATGAACCAGAGATGAAAACGAAGGGTCCTCCTGAAGCCATTATGAGGATTAATGAGGTAAGAATGTGAAAGTGGGATACAGCTGTCCGTTATTAATGAGAATCTGTTAACCTAATAGATACGCTGGGTTGAACTTTCACAACTGCATTGGGCAAGAACTTAACTTCACCAGCGTGGCTTCTTTTAATCCTCCCAGTAAGCACACAAAGAGGGCACTGTAAGTATCTCCAGTTACAAGGGAAGAAACTGAAGGCCAGAGAAGTCCTGGAACCTACCTATGGTCACACAGCTAGTAAGTAGCATGACTTGGATTTGAACACCTGCTCCTGGCCACTCTACAGTGTTTTCCACTGTACAGCAGTCACTGTGTTAGCTTACAGACATATAACAGTGATGGTCTTATGGTGCCAGACCTGTGGAGCACACAGCCTGGCTGTAACACACACCCATAAATAAATACCTCTACCACAGCCATAAGTCATGCTCCTTAACTGCCTGCATGTGCCAGATGCTGTTCTAGAAGCTTCACACAAATCTCATGTGGTACCTACATGATGCGGGGGTGGGGGCGGTGGAGCTATGAGTGCCCCACTGTATGGAAAAGGAAACAGGCTTAGTGAGGGTAAGGGACTTACCTGAGATCATCCATGAGTAGGTCGTGGAGCCAGGAATTTAACATGAACTACGTTCTTACTTTTCTACTGCAAAGAGAGAAATGCTGGAAGGCCCTCTGGAACCTGAGCTTAAAAAGGAGCCAAACATGTCCCCAGAAAAGCTGCCTCTTGAGCTATATGTTCAAAGAGAAGCAGGAGTGTGTCCAGCAAACAAAGGGGAAAATGAAGCAAAATCTCAGATTGCCTGGCCACCTTGAATGACCCAACCCATGCTGTGGTGGGTGCAGCCTCATCCAGCTGGACGACCCAGCAGGAGGGTGGTCAGCTGCACTGAGCTGGCTGTTGGGAGGTTCGTCTAGAGCAGGGGTCTCCAAGATGCGGCCCGCGAGGCCCTCTCATCCAGCCCATGGAGACCTTTTATCTGAATAAAATAATATTAAATAAATAATTAAAAACAACATCTATGTTTTGATTCTTTTTTATCTGGACCTCGAGTGTGTAGTCGGCCCCCAAACTGCTGTTTGATAGTTAATGCGGCCCATGGGCTGAAAAGTTTGGAGACCCCTGGTCTAGAGGACAGGGACCCATGTCACCCATTTCTGTACACCCAAGGTTCACAAGGCCTTTTCTGTGGACCCGTTTGTGGACTTGCACTGAATCAGTTCATAGAAACTTGGACCTGGAAGAGCTCTTGGAGATGGGGCCATGCAAGGCCCTCACTGTACAGACAGCAACCGGAGAGCCAGCAGGGAAAGAATGAGGGAGGCTCTTTAAAGTCCATGGGCCCAGAAGGTCCCCAGGCAAAGGGCGCAGGAAGGAAGTCAAATGGAATCAGGGGAACTGGATCTGGGCTGGGGGCCTGAGTTAAGGCGATGAGTGAGGACAGAAACTATTAGGAGGCTGTTGCCAGACGAACTGCAGACCAATCTGGGCCTCTGCCTCCTGCTGGTTACAGAAGCCTGGACAAATTACCGTCTCTGAGCCTCAGTTTTCACATTTGGAAAATGAGATAATGGCATCCATTGTAAGGTTATTGTGAAGATTAAGGGAATTGGTTCAAATAACAACACAGTGCCTGGCTCATAGTTAGTATTCAATAAATACTAGTAGTACTAGTGACTAGAGTCCCAGTTATACCATGTTTTGCCAACCCCACTCTGTAACCTGTGTAGCTGATTTCCCTCCCATGCCACCCCTCTTCTTTTTCCTGCCTTTCAGAGACTCTAAGTTCTGCAAAACTGGTGAAACTCAGTGACTAAGCCCCACTGAGGTGGCCTCAAATGTCATCTTAATTAAGAGGGTGATGTGGGTTGATCAGAAAGAGCTCGCTTTCACCAACAGGTACGGGCAGAAGACGCAGCCTACAGCCTGCCCTCCCCTCACTCTCTGTTTGAAAACGGAGGTTCACTGAGAAGTGGACCCCCTTTGCTGCCCTCAGTACCCACAGGGTGTCTGAAAAAAAGAAACCCAAGAATACCAGTTCCACGATTTTGCAATAGAGCACAGATGCTTCTTATTGTAGTCTATTAAAAAACAAGAGTGGGCGGGGGATGGGAGGGTGTTCTTTTTTCAAAACTTACAAGAAGTTTCCAAAAAATGTTCCCAACGCAGAAGTGAGCACAAAGCTAGGTAATTTTGCCAGCAAACCCCACATGCAATCATTTTCCCCAAAACCATTCCTCCTCGACGGTCCATCTCTTTCATACTTTGCCTGTGGAGAAAGTAAATATTTTTCAATGAAATTCAGCGATTCAATTAAACACCGACTCTCTTTAATATGAACGTTGAACCAACAGCAGCTGCACATTCCAACAAGAATATTTAAAGCAATTAAACTTTAGCTACTTTTAAAACACATTCTTTTAAATGCTAATGGCCATTGTTTTCGCACTTGATAAGTAAAATTTTGTGTCGAGCAAGGTTAGATGATTGCAATGATTTAATTGTACTTCTCAAAGAAAGGAAAATGTTGAGGAAAAAAAGCTAAGATGGACCTCTTACCACATTCCTACCGCAAAATGTCCTGTAACAATAGAGCCATGATTTGCTGAAATTAAAATGTTATTATGGTAAAATTAGGGCTTCAATATTTTTAGCAGCTTTAATAGGCCTTGCATTTTAAGGGACATCTGATAATAGATAATTACATTTCATCTTAAAGAAACTGAGTTGTTTTCTTAAGGAAAATACTTTTCTTTCTTCCAGAGAGGTTAAAGCGGAGCCATCATTAGAAGCAACACCCAGCTCCAGGTTCCTGCTTCAGCTTGGGAAATAGAGATTAGCATATAAATAGCCTTCGGTGCCTGCTTGATTCCAGCTATTTTGCGTTTCAATGTGGCATCAGAATGCACTTAGCAAGAAATGTTCGAGAGGAGAAAGAGGTTTGTAATATGTCGCTTTTATAGAGGGGGAACTCTAAGTATAAAAGATCATCCAGCCCTCCATGGGCTTTTTTTTTTTTTTTTTTTCTTTTTGGTATCCTTTCAATACCCCACTTACAGACTCCAAGAAGCCAACAGGCACCCTAGAACAGAACCTTAGTTTACGTGGCAGCTCTTTCTTTGGACCCAGAAAATAAGTCAAAATGGTGCACAGGAAATAAGATAAATACTCGGGCTTCCTCTGGATGCTGTGGGAGACCTGGGGTGGGGGACAGCCATGCCCTCTCTTCTCGCCCCACGCCACCCATCAGCACCAGGAACGTTGGACAGCTCCCCTAGGCCCCCTGTGCTGGAGCCCGGCTTTCTGCCAGGAGGTCAGCTCCCCTCCTGGGAAATCGTGGGAACTGGGCACAAAGCCCAGGGTTCTTTCTGCCCTCTCCTCCCCTCCCACCCTCCACCGACTCCCATCCCTACACACGCACACACACGCGCACTCTGCCTGACTCAGTCAGGCTCAGTCTTGGGCTGCAGCAAGATTCTTAAAGCCCACACTTTCTCCCCTTTGGCCCAAGGCAATGGGCCGCTGTTTAGGAGACAGAGTTTTTCTCGGAGGTGACAGGAGCAGCAGAGCTCAGGCCAAGCAGGTGGTGACCTCGAGTCTAGTTCCTGGGTGGTTTGGATAAACCCGAGCCCTGGGCTCTAGTCCTGGCTCCCCTGCAACCTTGCTGGCCGATGATGCCCACTCTAAGCCAGAGGTCCTTCATCTGTGAGGAGGACAGTTAGGGACTGCCCTCAGGGGGCTCACATAGGGAAGAAATGAGAAAATGGATGTGAAAGCGCTTTGTAAGCTCCCTCCCACGTTAGCGCTGATTAGGATGTTAGTGAGGTGTTGTCCTGAATTGTGCATCCTTCAGTCCATCCACCCTAGCAGCCTCCATGTTCCCAGGGCTCTGCCCAGCCTCCCTGCCTGAAGGGAGAGGGGTAAGGAATAAATGTTGTGGTTGTTGTAATTTCTGGTTTTGTTTTTCAGGAAACCAGTTAGGAGGTAACAGCCCTCAGCTGTTGGACCACGTGTGCCCATTTGGTTTGTTTGGAAGTGGCTGTTTGCAGACAAGGGCTGTGGTTTAAGGTGCTGCCAGGCCTGAGCCTCAGGGTCTTGCATCATGCCTGCTAGCCCTGGGGTACGTCACCCCCTCCCTGAGTCTTTTCTTCCCCCTCAGACCTGAGGGAAAGGCCCTGAGAAATGCATAACACACGTGTATCGTTCTAGTCCTTTCAGCCTGCCCTCAGGGGGAGTGAGTGTCGTGCCCTGGGGCCTCCAGCAGCAGGGCTGCCTTGGGTAAGGGCCACTTGTTCCCTCCCGTCTTCAACCCCAGTAACCCTTGCCATAGGCAGGTGGCCCTGGGCAGCCCCCTGGTCTCTATAGAATTGACCCAGGGTCTGCAGGGTCCCTCTCAGGCCGCACCATGTCCCAGAGACCCCACAGGCACTACCTCTCTGTGAAGGTCACCACCACGTGGACCCTGGTCAGCTGAGGGCTCTCACCAGGTACAACGGGAGCCCTCACCTAAGCTCCTCGTTGGGTAAGGTGCCAACATTCAGAATCTGCCCTATTTCCCCCTCTGTGCCGCAGCTTCCAAAACTCAGTGCTAAGCAAAGCCGGACTTCACAACTGAAGCCTATGTTTTCATCCCAAACCACTAGGCTGGAACGAAGGTGGCTCCCTACAAGGAAGCTGAAGGGGCCCTTCGGGTGACCAGATGAAGTGCTGGCACAGTGGGATGGAGAGCACAGTGAGTTTAGGCTAAACTTCTTGGGCCTGGTCTGCTCTCTGCTGCTGACCTTGGATGAATTCTTTCCACGGCACGACCTCATCTGTACAGTGAGGGTTCTGCATCAGACAATGTCCAGGGGCCCTTGATGCTCAAACTTCCGTTGCTTCCTAGATTTCTGTCTGGGTGGCCTCTGGCCTGAACACTATCCCTCTAGCCAAGATGCTCAACGTCAGCTGTCTTGCCAATCCAGGTAACTACCAAATCAGCTTCCATGTACAGGATCTTTTTATTATTACCATTTTATACATCAGGAAATCAAGGCACAGAGAAGTTGACTGTCGAATGCATGGTCACACAGCTATGAGTGAAGAGCCAAGCTTCAACCTCAGGCTTTGACTCAATTTCAGAGCCTACGTTCTTAATTATCACACACTATGGCATTTTCCTGGATGACTGCCCAGTTACTGTTTATAACCAACATGATTGTAGGACAATCTATGTCTCTGATGCCTCAAACTGTTTTCCAAAATATGATACCAAGAACACTAATTCTACTAAATGTTAATGGTATTCCTTGGTGGGGGGGATGATCAAATGAATCTGACATTGAATCATACAAGTAAATGCTTTCTTTTTAACTGCAGGACTTCCCAGAGCCTTTAAAATATGAATAAGGTGTATTTGAAGTCTACAGGAGCTAGAGTAAACAATTTTCCCCAAAGTTACTTATTCATAGATGCCTCCTTCTCTCTTTTCTTTTTCTCAAGCAACTTGTGTTCCACTAACAGAGTAAAGTTCTACAACTTTGCTACTCAAGTGATACTGTAATCCTCAGACAAGCAATAGCAGGCATCACCCGGGCAGAACCTCACACCCCATCCAAACCTATTGAAGCAGAGTCTGCATTTTAACGAGATGCCCAGGTGGTTCGTGTGCAGAGTAAAGTTTGAAATGCACTGGTCTACAATATACATTTAAGGGAACGTGACTGACTCATCATGGACCATGTCCATGCACAAGCCATCAGGCCATAAAATCCAGTGGTGAAAAAGTATCAAGCATTCATTGGCATCATGTGGACCAAACCACTAGATTTAGAATGAAGTTGAGATGCTGTAACAACATACAGACATAATCCAAGAGAGTTCTCACAATAAAAATGTTTCTCCCTGTTCCTAATGGGATATAAAAATTGGTGGAGATGCAGGGATGACCAACACTCCTTGCTAAAGACATTTCGAAAATAGACATGGGATGTATTGCAAACCTTCTTAAAATGTGAAGATTTTTTTTTTATTTCAACATTATTGGGGTACATGTATTTAAACTGTACATGGTGGTTATTTGACATAATTGTGTATTACAAAAGGATCCCTGTCCATCTAGTTTATTAACACATTCATGACCTCATGTATTTATCTTTTTTTTTTTTTTGGTGAGAACATTTACATTCTACTTTCTTAGCAAATTTCAATTTTATAATACATTGTTATTGACTATAGTCACCATATTTTACATTGTCCAACCAGCAGACCACGGGCCACATGTGGCCCAGAATGGCTTTGAATGTGGCCCAACGCAAATTCATAAACTTTCGTAAAACATTATAAGATATTTTTGCAGGGAAGCCAGGATGGCTCAGCGGGTTAAGCGCTCACTTTGCAGCCCCGTGGACCTAGGATTGAATCCCAGCCCCGGCCTGTGTAAACCCATGTGCTGAAATGAGGGGTGCTTCCCATGTGGAGGCCCCCAGTTCGGCCCCTGGCTCGTGGGGGTGTGCCTCTCATAAGGGAGGCTCCCGCTCATCTGTGTGGAACAAAACCATGTCAAAAACTGATGACATACCACTATAGAGACTGATCTGGGCCCTTCCCCTTCTCTCTGTCTCTGTTTCTCTCTGTCAAAAAAACAATAAAATAAATCTTTAAAAAACAGATTTTTTTTGCAATTTTTTTTTAGCTCATTAGTGTTAGTATATTTTATGTGTGGCCCAAGACAATTCTTCTTTTTCCAATGTGGCGGAAGGAAGCCAAAATGTTGGCGACCCCTGCATTAGATCCTCAGACCTTATTCATTTTACAGTTGAAAGTTTGTTTCCATTTACCAACCTCTCCCTTTTTCCCCCACCCCAGCCCTTGGCAACCACTTTTCTACGGTTTCTATGAGTTTGAATTTTTTATTTATTTATTTTTTAGATTCCACATATAAGTGATACCACACAGTATGTGTCTTTCTCTGTCTGACTTATTGCACTTAATATAATGGCTTCAAGTTTCATCCATGTTGTCACAAATAGCAGGACTTACTTCTTTTTCATGGCTGAGTAATATTCCATTGTATATGTACCACATCTTCTTTATCCAGTCATCCATCAATAAACACTTAAGTTGTTTCCATATTTTGGCTATTGTATATAATGCTGCAATAAGCATGGGAGTGCAGATATCTCTTTTATATCTTGTTTTCATTTTTGGGGGGGAAAGGGGGAATAATACCAAGAAGTGGGATTGCTGAATCATAAGGTAGTTCTATTTTAATTTGTTGAGGATCCTCCACAGTTTTCCATAATTTTCATTCCTACCAGCAGTGCATAAAGATTCCTTTTTCTTCAAGTCCTTGCCAACACATTTTATCTTTTGTCTTTTTAACAGTAACCATTCCAACAAATGTAAAGTGATATCTCGTTGTGCTTTGGATTTGCATTTTCCTGATGATAAGTGATGTTGAGCACCTTTTTTTATACTTTTTTTTTTCTTTTAAAGATTTATTTTTGACAGAGAGAGAGGGAGATACAGAGACAGTGTCAGAGAGAAGGGGGAGGGCCCAGAACAGTCTCCATAGTTGCACAACATTGTTTTTTCCACATAATTTCATTCCACAGGTGGGTACAGAGCTGCACAGGGCAGGAACTGGGCCGGGGTCTCACCCCGGTGAGAACCGAACTGGGGGCACTCCCCAGTTCAGCATATGGGTCTGCACAGGCCGGGACCAGGATTCGATCTTCGGTCCCCAGGGCTGCAAAGTGAGTGCTTAACCCACTGAGCCATCCTGGCTTCCCCTCACCTTTTCTTATACTTGTTGGTCATCTTTATGTTGTCATTGGAAAAATATCTATTCAGGTCCTCTTCTCATTTTTTAAAAAAGATTTATTTTATTGTTTTTGACAGAGAGAGAGAGACAGAGAGAATAGGAAGGGCCCAGAGCAGTCTCCATAGTTGTATGTCATCAGTTTTCAACATGGTTTCATTCTACACAGGTGGGCAGGGGCAGCACAGGGCAGGAACTGGGCCGGGGGCCTCCCACATGGGAAGCACACCCAGTTCAGCATATGGGTCCACACAGGCTAGGGCTGGGATTCAATACTCAGTCCCTGGGGCTGCAAAGCGAGCGCTTAACCCCCTGAGCCATCCCAGCTTCCCCCTCTGCCCATTTTTAATTGGATTTTTTTTTTTTTTTTTGCTATTGAGTTATGTGAGTTATTTATATATTTTGTATATTAACCCCTTATCAGATATGTAATTTGCAAATACCTTCTCCCATTTGGTAAGTTGCCTTTTGATTGTATTGATGGCTTCCTCTGCTATGCAGAAGCTTTTTAGCTTGATATAGTCTTACTTGTTGGTTTTTGCTTTTGTTGTTTTTGTTTTGAAGGTCTTTTAATTTTTAGAAGGAGTATACCTCCATTTCCTGTAATTTCCTCTCAGTCACAGAAGTAGTCAAGGCTATGAGCATCCCTGAGTTTATCACCTGGGATGGTCTTGGGAAATGGTCCCTTGGTCCCTACCCTGACATCTCAGAACAGCCTCAAGGGTACAAAAGCTTGTCTCAAGGTTTTAAAAATTACAGTTAAAATTAACCATTCATGCAAGATAAGGCCTATGCCTTAAGAAAACTACCTTCGCTTTCAGCTGCAATTATTTCAATTCATGTGGTCACACTGTCTCAAGTTGATTTGACATTTCAAGCTGTGACTTAATATGCCTTTGCTCAACACAAGCTAAGGAATGCCTTCAATTTTACTAAATGACTTCAATGTTATGGGAAGACAATTTTTTTTTTTTCAAATATATGTACAGAGAGGTTCAGTAAATGGCCCAAAGACACCAAGTCTTGTAAGTTAAGTGATGGCACCTGGATTATAACCCAGATCTGTCTGATTCTCAAGTCAGGACTCTTTCCACAATAGAGCCCAAGGACACATTTTGTCCTACTTTTCACATTTGGCTTCTATGGGATTTATTCTTCCCTAAACCCCTCCTCACCTTGCCAGCTCCATTCTGTCTTTGGGTTTAGAACTTTTCATTCGTCTTTATTGAAATCTTTTTTTCAGGTGCTATCCAATACACCAGCTAGCCAAGGTTTTTTCCCCCTTAAATTGTCTTGCAAATCATTTTCTAGTGCGCCCCCAGAGCAAGAATGATTTTCTTCCTTTCACTGGGCGAAAGGCTTTGTCAATGACTGAGCTCCACAGCCCCCTCTGGAAACAAGGTAACTAGTAACCTGTCAATCAACTTGGATGCAATTCGCTGCCATGATATCCAAAAACAGAATTCCTAATTTCTCCCCGAGTCTTCCCATCTGCCGTATGGCGCCACCATAAATTTGGTTGGTTGGGGGGTGGTCCATTTCTCCCTAATTCTTCATCCCTCATATCTTATCTATCAGCAAGCCTTTTTCACTAACCTTCCAAAACAAATGCTAAATTCATCACTTCTTGCCTTCACGGTTGTAAACACATTGTCATCTCTACCCTGGACCACTGCAAGTTTCCTAATCTAACCTTACTGCTACCTGCACTCCCTTCCGTGCATTTTCTACAGGGTGATCCACATCAGGTCAGGGCCCGCCCCTGTTTAAACCCTTCCCTACCACAAAGTAGGCTCCATGAGATCTAGGTCCCAACTTTCATATTTACCTCTATTTCTGTAGTGTCTAGAACAGTGCCTGGCACAGAGGAGGTACCCAGCAAATACTGCTTGCATGAATAAATGAAGTAATAACCTTAATTGCAAACAACAAGAATCTTCTGTTGCGTTATTTCTATAAAAGTGGCCTTAATTCTTTTTTTGTTTGTTTTGTTTGGGGGGGTGGGGAGGTGTCTTTTAGTCTAACTTCGTGGTTGGTTTCCTCTAGTTTCTGAGGAGATGTCAACATACCTAGACTATAAGCAATTTATTCCTCCTCTCCCTCCAGCCAACTGAAGCAAAGGAAAAGGGAACTTGTGACACACACAGATGCGTCTCACTTCAGTTATGTTGCTTGGGAATAGATAGGAGAGTATGCTGATTGAACTGGACATTTTCCATTTTTATTATTTTAATTATTAACATAAACTATTGGGGGTAAAATCAAATGGAAATCTGCCTGTCAATTTCACAATTAGCATCTCATTTCAAGAGGCCAATCAACTTAAATGAGGGCCAATGACCTTAATCTTTCCCCAAATACAGTGCATGATTCCTCTTATTAGTTGAGAATCTCCAAACTATGAAATATTTGGGTTAACCCCATGTTTGCATCAGTGATACTATTACCACATTTAAATAAGTCAAGACATTTTCATGACCTTTGTGTTACGGTTTGTATGGACGAAAGCAGAAGACTAAATCTGTGCAAATCAAGTAGGAGAAATAACAAGGCCACTTAAATAGGGCCTCTTTTTGTCATTTATTTTTCTAAGACTGTGAAAAAAAGTGTGATTTTCAGATTTATTTTGCCACCGATTATCTAACATTAACCCATGGGGAATGTAAGTCAAAGGCAGCTAATTTTCATCATAAGAGTCTATTAAAAAGGCAGATAATTTTAATAATAAGGGTCTGTATTCTTTTTGCAATATAGGAGGGAGAATATTTTGAGTTTCACAAAGGAAAGAAACAGAAAAGGACAGATTTGACCTGGCAAACAATGCATCAACAGAATATCAATACTCCTGCAGGGATTAGAACAAGACCCTATTAGGGGAAGCTGGAATGTCTCAGTGGGTTGAGTGCTCACATGACAGCCTCAGTGTCTGAGGATTGAGTCCTGGCCCTGCCCCATGCAGACCCATATGCTGAACTGGGACGTGCTGCCCAGTTCAGTTCCTGCAGAGGCAAGCTTCCCATGTGGGAGGCCCCCTGCCCAGTTCCTACCCTGCGCAGCCCTACGCCCACCTGTGGAATGAAACTATTTCAAAAACTAATGACGTACAGCTATGGAGACTGCTCTGGGCCCTCCCCCCACTCTTCACCCCCGGTCAAAACAATAAAATAAATCTTAAATTTAAAAAAAAACAAACAAAAACAGAACAAGACCATATTATACTGCAGAGTTAACCCCTCTCCCAAAAAAACAAAGCTCCACCTACATGAACATGGGAGATGTCTAAACAGGTAACAACCATGGATTAGAACTGGACAGACTAGTTACTAATGGGTTTGGTAACAGCTTCTGGAAACTTTCACTTTGGCGGAGACTTGGGGTGCACAAGATGCCAAAACTACCAGAGAAACATTTCAAGGTCAGCCAAGAAGCTGCCAGTCTTGTCCATCCGACTCCACTGATTGATGTGCCTGTGTAGCTCCACCCAAGTCTTTGCTGAGGGGGCTGATTTTTTTCTTCAACTTGCCTGCATTCATGATTGGCTGTTGGAGATCTGCTTGGCTAGAATTCTTAAGCTGCAAGAAAGAGAAACCAACCTAAACTAAGCTCAGGCAGCAAAGGGGAATTCATTAAAAGGATGTAGCACTGTTTCCCAGAACTCATGGCCACAGTCAGCATCAGACCTCAAGATACACTCTCCTCTGTGTCTCATTTCTGTTTTCCTCAACACATCTGCTTCTTAGTTCACAAGGCAGAAGGAAATGGCCATCCCTTGCTCCTTAGTTCCAATCTGATCTATTCCAGACTGTACTAGAATCTTTGGGCCTTGAATTCTAAGAAGAAAAAATATGAATTTCTAAATTTGGGTCATGTATTCATTCTGATACGTTTATTTTAAACATGACCAAGGTGGGTGGGTCACATGGTGCAGACATGGCTATAGGGGGTTGTAGATGAAGAAAACAATTCAGGAAGATCATTGTGAGCTGGATAGAATTCCACAGAAGATATCCAGTAAAGTCACAACCAGAGGCAACTGAACGAGCCTAACACACAGAGCCAAGGCCAAGCCACATGGTTACTATTGTACCTCTGGGTGCCTCCTCACCCTAAGGAGACCAATAGGGATCATAGCTGCACAACATTCTGTGAGAAGAGCCCTGCACTCTTCTTCATACTGCTTATCACAATTCATAATCCTACATTTATTTGTAAATCATTTAATGAGCATCTCTCTCTACCACTCAGTTTCAAGCTCTGTGAGGTCAGGTACCATATTGGTTTCATTCTCCTTCATATTCCTGGCACCACGCCTGGCATACAGTGGGTATTCACTAAAGAGTTGTTGAATGAATGAATGAATGAGGCCAGAGAACTTTTTCCAGATGATCTGGTACATGAGTTGAGTCTTGAAGGACAAATGCAGAGAGGGAATGACAGGTACAAGGGCACAGAGGCACACAGTACAAACACCATGCAGCCTCTGAGGCAGGAGGGGCAAGAGAGCTGGCTAGAAAGGGGAGGAGGGGGCGTCTCATAGATGACCTTCTGTAGAGACTGGAGGATTTGAAACTAGACAGTACATGTCTAGATTATAGACAAATCCATCTGATGAGAAAGTGGAGACTGGTTTGGAGGCACAAAAGTGAGTTAAGCAATTTATGTCGTCATCCAAAAGAGAAACTAAGTGGCAGTGGGAAGAAGGAGAAAAAGATTTTAAGAGCTGTTAAGGAAGTAGAATCAGCAGAAATTCAGGGAGGGTCATTTTCTCCATTCTATTATATAGTTGTTTATGCACGTCTTATCTCCCCTGCAAGACTGGGAGCTTCTGACTCTTTCTTCTTCATTCCTGGGCTACCAAGGCCTGCACAGTGCCCACCTAACACACAGCAGGTTTGTTGAAAAAACAAACTAACAAATGAGTGAATGACAACCACTAACCAAGAGTGGCCACAGCAGGCTGAGGTGGGGGGCCAAGCAGTGTTCTTTAAGGGTTCAGTAGAACCTCAATGCTTGTATGTTTCTGTGGCCTTCAAAAATGCTTAGAGCTCCTTGCCTTCTTTTATACCCATGTCAACTCCCAGCACAGGCCCAAGCTCAGGGTAACTTCTGTTCAAGGGACTGAACCAGAACAGACTAAAATGGAATACAACAGAGCTCCCAGTCTCTAGAAGCTAGCTAACATACAGAGCCGAATGGGAGGGAAGTGGCTGGGGAACACAGCCCCTGCAAAGGCTGCAGGAAATGGGCAGGAGCCTCTGCCCAGGGCTCTGGGAGGATAACTTAACCTAACTGAATGGCCCCTCTCAGCTAAGTGCCAGGAGAAGGAGGATAAAACCCATCCAACAGACATTCCCCCCAAAAAAAAGCTGGGACAGCTGAGCAAAGATCAGAGTTCAAAAGCCTCAAAGAGCTGAGATTAAGCCTGAACAAATTCCAGAAGCTTCTGACCTTAGGAAATGATGCCAGTGAATGAAGTATATTCCCAGCTCTATTCTCAGTAAACACACGATGAACAAACGCATGAATGAACATATTTTCTACCTATTTGTGGCAAGTTAAAAAAAAAAAAAAAAGAGTTAAGACTGGAAATATATAATTTTTTAATAAGTAGAGATATTTTACCTAGGACTCTCTTATTTCACTGATCTATATTATTTACAATCTGGAAAACAGTGCATTTCAAACATTGGTTTTGTTTCAGTAAGAATGAGTCACATATGGAAATCGTCCAGTAACTAGATCATGTCAAACAGCCTGGTGTTCTCTGCACTCAGGTTGAGCCTGGCCTGTCCACCTTCACAGCATAGTACACTTTCACCGGCACAGTCATTGGTGGAAGTTACCCCAACCGGAGGCAGAAAGCCCAGGGGGAAGTAAGTAGCCCATGACTGTTTCAAGCTTTACAGTTGCCCTTAAAATTGCCACTGCCCTATCGGTCAACATTTCCCCGTAATTACTGTGCTGCACACTCTCTGTACACACAAACCAGTCTGGCTCAATTGAGTATCATGAGAAAAAAAAGGAAAAGAAAAGAAAACTGCATTTTGTTTTTAAAAAAGAAAACTACACTGCACTGTAGGTATTTTGGCAGGCTTTCGTATATCTTTTTTGGTTATGCAGGTTTAATTTATAAATATTTCCTCACAGTACTGATAAACTGTGCCCAAAAATCACTTTTAGCAGTTGCATGATATTCCTTCAAGTCACTGAACCATGGCTGACTCAGCCATTAGCCTCGTTTTGGGCAATCAGACCTGTCTCTATATTGTTAAATTATGCACCGTGCTGAAATGACTACCCCTGGGCATAAAGGTCTTTTCATATATCAGGTTAACTAGCTGGGAGGAATTCTAGGACCAGCAATTGAGGACAATAACGGACACTGCTGTGCACTTTTTCTAAAAGAAGACATTGGCTTTGTGCCCTCGACAGATGATGAGGCAGGACCAAGACTGTGATTTCTGAGCCCCTCCCAGCTTGATGAACCGCCTAAACCCAAACTCCCGGTGATAGACTGCCTCAAAACCTCATGGGCAGGGCCCAAGTGTCTGTCGTTTTCAGTCCTCCTGGGGAGGAACCGCTGCACCTCATTCCACACAAAGAAATCCCTCACTGGTGCACAGTTCACAGAGGACTCTACCGGTCAGGACTCTTCTTTGAAAATGACTAAAGCCAACTGTCGGTGACTTAAGGAGTAAAGGTGGACTGTCTGGTAGCTCACAGCCCCCATGGGCAGTAGAGGCTCAAAAGCCAGTAGAAACCCAGGAAATCAGGAGGAACCTGGGTAGAATATACTGTCCCCAGTCCTGGAGCTGCCACCCTTACCTGCTGGCTCCACAGCCTCTAGGATGCATTCTGACCTATCCCCCACCTCTGGGTACCCTCACACCAGATTCACTGCACTAGGCAACAACAGCTGGTTGGTTGGCTGAGCATAGACCACGTGCCCATGCACGTGGATACCTGACCGCTCCCCTCGCTGTACAGGGGCAGAGCTTTCCCTCCCACCTACCTCCCAAGAAGGAGAAGTACTGGGATACTAGGCAAACTCAAAGACTAATATCTGCTGTACACCCCCTTGACCTCTATTACTTCATTTGATTCCCACAAGAACCCTGAGAAGGTGACATTCCCCATCTTACCAGCAAGGAAACTGAGGCTCAAAGACAGTCACTGCTTTGCCCGGCTGATGTTCAAGGTGGAGAGGGGCTCTCTTTCTGCTCCTTAGAACTACCTGGCCATGGTCTGACACTGAAATAGTGAGAGTGAATGTCTCTCATTGGAGCAATGAGTTATTGGAAGAGGATCCGCTATTACACTCATTAGATACAGTACTTCATAAGCTTACCGATCTGCACATCATTTGTCTTATTTTGTTGTTGTTGTTAAGACTTTTTGCTCCTGGAAAAAAATACTGGGCACAGTGGGCTCATCTGTTCTGCCATTCAATGTATTAAATTAACACCTCAATGTGAGGACTAAAACTTAGAGGTGAAAAATCAGGTCCTTGCAGCCAAGACCAAATATCATTTATCTTAGCCTTGAATATTAGGAAGACTGTTTAAAAATGTGACTTTGAAGTTCATTGAAGACAAAGGTGTTTATTGTATTGTTTGGAGGACTGTCTTGGTTCATTCAGGCTGCTGTAACAAAAAACCACCAACTAGAGGGTTTATCAACAACAGACATTTATTTTCTCACAGGTCTGGAGGCTAGAAGCCCAAGATCAAGGCACCAGCATGGCCGTGTTCTGGTGAGAGCTGTCTTCCTGGTTCATGCCAGCTCCTTCCAGCTGTATTCTCGCATGATGAAAGGGGAGAGGGAGTTCTCAGACCATTTTATAAAACACTCAGCCCAACACAGGGACAAGCTCCAATGACCTAACGACCTCCCAAAGGCTCACTTCCTAATGCCAGCACATGGGAGGTTAGGATGTCAATATATGAATTTGGTGTGGGGGCGGGGGGGCAAAAACAGTGAGACCATAGCAGAAGATGGAATCTCAAAGAAAAAAAGATGGAACTCCTAACATTTTAGAGGTGTGCTAAATCTCCAAGGCACCTTGCTCTTTCTACTCGCCTGTTTCTGCACTTCAGAAGCAGGCTGGGAGGATCCACACCTCTCTGGAAGAGGTGACAATTGGGATTGGTTGACCTTGAGATTGGAAGTCACGTGATGCTCTGAGGAGAAAAAAGCATGGAGTGAGGTTAGTGCCCCTGGGAGACACAGGGAGCCCGCAGGAGATGAGGCATTTCTGACTTGGCCTCTGGACAAAAGGACATTTTGACAGGCACTAAAACACAAGCCACTAATAGTTCATCTTTTTAATCACCAGAATAGTGGGTGATCAATATCCTTGCCTCATTCCTAACGCCAACCTCAGTCCTCAGTCCCCAGAGTTTAGTGAATTAAGTACAGTAGACTCTCTGTTAACTGGAACTCAAGCAACTAGTACTCTCAAGCAACCAGCAAAGAAACCAAAGAAATAATACTACATTTATCAAGCTTGGGTACCAGTTAACTGAGAGTCTACTTACATTTATCCAGCATCTACCAATCCCCATGGGTGGCAGTCAACTGAGAGTCTACTATAATCACAAATGGAGTGTTGGTCCAGGATGAGTGTGGCACACGACTTTTATAACAAAATAATTGTATATAATTATATATTCCTACTGATGTTTGTATATGCATAGGGGAAAATCCAGGGTATAACCCAACAGTATTGTCATGTCTAAGAGTGGTAAGATTATAAGGAATATTCACTTTCTACATCATATATTTCTGCAAGGTTTGAATTTCTTTAATACGTATTTTTTTTTCTCATCAGGAAAAACAAACAAACAATAAAGATAAATGTCAACTTTAATTGGTGGTTTTCCAACCCATCAAGACAAGTTGATGCAAGGACATTATAATGTCTCGTGCCACAATACGGCCACATCACTGTGGTGCCATACAAGAGCTCTGTTCAGGGCCACAGGAGTTGAGTAACATTTTGCTTCCCAACCCTCCTGCCAAACTGTGGCCACTGGCTAGGCTGACCAGGAGTCCCGTTTAAACAAACAACAGAACAACAGGACTGCCCCGTTTCAAACAGTACATACGGTCCACCTACGGACACCTTGAATTTGGCCCAGTGAGTGTAGGCTGACCAGACATATCTTTGACATGGGACAGTCCCATTGTTTTCTGCACCATTTAAAATGGGACATCTGGTCAGCCCACCACTGGCTCACCCCACAACCTGTCCCAAGCTCACTGACATCCCAGGAAGACGCCCCTTGCATTTTTTTAGTTGGACGTTTTAAACTTCAATGGATTAAAATGGATACGTGCATGAAAAGATGGTTTCCCAGGAAGAAAGCCCATCCTCTGTGTCCATTTCACCATTTTCCAGGGACTCAATAGAGAAATGTGTATAATATATAAATAATAGAATGCTGAGATTGGGGAAGAGTCGGGGAGTTCCTAATGACCTGACTACAAGATGAATGAGGGAAGAAATAAGGTGAATGTGAAGTGATCTAATTCTGGATGGTTATTAGAATTATGAGCAACTGCCCGGGGCTTTTAAGTCAAGTCATATTGCTGCAGAGTTACTGTTTGGAGATGCACAACAGGAAGCGAGAAGCTTCTCACACTCAGGCATCTCGGCCAAAATGTCAAGAATGTGTCCAGTTTAAAAACTGACTTAATAACACTAGTGTCTCCTTCCTGAGCGGGGCAGAGATCTTGGTGGTGCAAAAGGTCAGCACATTGTTTCTTTCTCACCCGGCCAAGGCCTCTTTGTCTCCAAATTGCACAGTGCGTGTGTGTCAGGCAAAGAAGACAGGTACCAGCCTTAAAGTGTGTCAAGCCCCCAGCCCCTGTTCCAGGCCCCCAGTGAGGAAGTCCAGAGGAAATTCCAGCTGGTCAAACAACTCCGGGTCTGCTCTACCCTCCCCTGGCAGAGACAAAGGCCTGGATATGCGAGCCTGGTACCCTACCCCTGTCAGCATGGGACCCACCTCCAGAACCCAAGTTATAGGCCAGAAACTAAGGTGCTAAGGTCATAAAGAGGCTCCCAGAGCCAGCAAGGACAGAATTGCATCCCAGAGATGAAGGAGCACGTTTGTATGGGGCCTCCTGTCCCCGGCACTGGGGCCATACAAGGGCTGTCTGGAAAGTATCCAGCCATGTCCCTGTTCTGGTTATACTGACAATGGCTAGAGTTTTTTCTAGACAGTTCTCGTAGTTGTAGCCAAACCCCCCTGTCCCTGCCCTCCTGGGCCTCACAGCCTGCCAGAGAAACTGACTTGTCACACGGTAGGTGATAACAGCTCCAAGGAAAAGAGGATGTTCTGAGAAGTCACATCCAGGGGACCTTGATTAGATTGGGGCTAAGGCTTCCTCGGGGAAGTGGTATTAGGTTGGAATCTACAGGATGGGGAGGAATTAAGTGTTACAGGCTTAAGGAATGGCATACGTCAAGGCCCTGGGCTGGAAAAGCCCTTCGTACAATCAGAGAGCAGAAAGGGAAGGAGCAAGACTAAAAAGCTGTGAGCAGGGCCAAGAGCGGACAGACAGAGGCAGTGCAGAGAGCAGTGGTCAAGAGCTTGAGTTTTGGAGCCAGCAAGACTTGGGTTCCAACCCTGGCTCCCCCAGCTACTAGCGTACAATCTTGAGTAAGTGACTACCTCTCTGAGCCTATCTTTACAAACACAGAGAAAAGGGGGGATAATAATCCCTGTGTCTCAAGGTCAATGTCAGGATTAAGTATAACACAGAGTGCTTTCTTGGTACACTAATGGCCCATAGTAAACATCCAATGGATGAAAATTAGTGTGTTGATACTGAGACCATCTGATGGTTTAGGAGTTGCCAAACTATGTCTTCCCCGAGTGACACTTACCCTGATGTAACTCATTAGTGCCTGCTCTGACCTCTAAATATATCAGCCCAAGCCCTGTGTCTTTGATGAAATTGCCACTTTCAATTATTCTGTAGCTATCAATTTCCTGTTCATTGCTTCTCCCCCTGCTTTACAGCTGGGTCCATGGGGGCTCTCACTTTCACATCATTCTCCCACCTGCCTCTGGTCCCCTTGGCAGTCGGGGCTGGGGTGGGCATTTCAGGCAGCCCCTGCCTCTTCTAGGAGCTGGCATAAAGCCAGAGCCCCCAGCCTTGGTCCCAGTAGCTCAGCCATGATCACTGCTGCTCAGAACTCCAGGAGCAAGTCCTGGGACGCATGGAGCCTAAACCACCTCCTGCCTCACCGCACCCCAGGCCAGCCCCTCTCAGGCCTCAGAGACCAGACTTTTATCTGACTTAGAACCTCTGAATTCACTGCCCCCAGCATTGTGATTACGTTCTGGTGGTCCAGTTCTGGCCACTGCTTAAATCCTTCCTCTCTGCCTCCTGCCCACGGGTCATAGCATAGACACATCCAGACAGCTTCAAGAACCAACAGCTTCCTACAGAAGTCCCAGGGACCCCCATCAACTGCCTTCCGGACACCCAACCTACTGGCCCTCTCAGGAGCACAAGGGCCAGTCTCCTATCAAGCAGCCATCCTTTGGACTTAAAGCTTTGGGTCATCCTGACCACTTGGCCTGGCCCAGTTGCCCCCTCACTAGCCTTGCCTTTGCCCAAATCCCGTACATCATCCCTGAGCCACCGGAGTTAGAACACCATGGGTTTCTGTTCTGGCATTCTCCCTTTCTCTCCAGCCCTCCTGCATTCCAAATCCCACCCTCCAAAGGGCATCATTGTTAAAACACAGTCCCAAGTCTATAGAAGAGACTCCTGGAGAAAACCTTTTAAACAACAAATTTTTTTAATAGCTAAATGTGTTGAGCATTTGCTAGGCACCAGCTACAGCTTAAATGCTTTCATGCATCAGCTCAGTTAGTCCTTGTTAAAAACAAAAACAAAAACCAACCCTCTGAAGTAGGCAACAAAGTTACCCTCATTTTACAGAAGAGGAAATTACAACTCAGAGAGGTTAAGAAACTTTCCCAATATCACACAGCTAATAAATAGGATGCTGAGATTCAATCCCAGGGCTGTCTGACTTCAAAATGGGCACTCCTGCCCACTGCACCACACTGTCTTACCATCATCAGAGATTCCAGGCATCCCAGGGTTTATGCCATTTGACCCATCTCTGAATAAAGGAGAAAAGAGAGGGTTTGAGAGGGAACTGGGCTTGTCAAGGTCACACAGTGAAGTAGGGTCTAAGCCCACCAACCCAAGGCTCTGTCACCCACAGCAATCATTCCAACACCTGAAGGATAAGCAAAGGATATGTGGTCAGTAACAGCAGCCCCCAGCCCCTGGAGGATTATTCTAAGACTTTAGACAGAGGAACTACTGCCCAGCACCATGCTAAGCTGAGAAAAGAGTTAACAACTGTCTGCTCAGAAATATCCTGGGGAGGCAGGGGCATTACTTCAAGAATGATCCTGCGTCGAGTCTAGTGGGGGCCTTTTTAAGATTGCCGAAGGTCTCAATGATCTAGGAAAAGCTGCTGTGTGTACTGACATGGGGCGTGTCTGGATCCAGAAGCTTCCTTCCATCTTTTGTCTCCCTCTTACTCCATTTTTCAGAGCCCAGAACTTGGAGCCCAAAGACCTACTACATCCTGGCCTATGCAAGTGATGGCAATAATTGGCTCCTCTCCTGAACTGCTTTTTTAACAATTGGCCACACTCACAGCCCTACAAGGAGCAACCTGGCATGCCATATGTCCTACACCACATCCCTGACTGATTGGTCATGGATGGACACCTGACCAAGCTGGCCCAATCAGATGATCTCCACCCCAGACTTTGGGATGCGGCCCGGAGCCTGTGGTGGTTAGCTCTGGGGAGTGGAGCTAAGGGGTCAGGAGGCTCAGGGCTGATGCACCCACTAATGTGAAAGGACCATAATGACCCTTGTGCAAAGAGACTAGTGAACAGAAGTCAGGCTGTGGAGAGAGGACAATGAAGAAGCCCCGCAGGGATGAGAGGTAATGAGGTTCCTCTTCTGTGGTAAAGCTGGGCAGGATCACTCTATCACTCCCCACAAAAACTTTGGACAATGCCTCATACCCTTCCCCATTCCCAGCACCCACGGACCCTGCAAACGCCTTCAATTCCAGGTTTCCTGCCCCATCACTTCCAAACTATTCAACCTTCAAAGCCAGTGAAATGCTTTCTCAGTAACTACCATTCCTTCCCCACCTCTAGCAACAAGCAGATAGGGTGAGTCAATTAGATCATGACCTGCTCCTCATACATACCTTCTTCGTACCTGGCCAGACAGCCTTCCTGGGGCGGTGGCAGCAAGGGTTTCTTAAAACCCCCGAGCCAGTCTCGCCCTCTGGCTCAACTTGGGCCATGGAACAGCATTTGCAGCAGACATTTTCAGCTGTTCAGAATCTTCTTTTCCAAAACGGCCCAATCGCCACCAGTTGGGACTGTCAATCATATGGTCCTGCCTCCCCAGCCTAGGTTGGTCAATCAAAACACCCCAATCCCACTAAACTTGGGGATTGGTGGAGGGGTGAGCACATGACCCAAACAGGAGGAAGCCATGGGGAGTACTGAACCAAGCCAGGCCCGTCTAAGGTAAAGGTGGAAGGCACAGTGGCAAGTTGGGGGCGGGGTTTTCTCTTTCTTACATTAGCCAGTCCCAGAATGTGTCTCAGGGCAAATATGAGATGGCCATTCCCCTTGTGTGGGGAACAAGTGCCCTTCGGTGGGGCCCTGTATTAGTCAGGACAGAAGACACTAGGTGGCAGAAGCCCTAAACTGTGAAATCTCAGAGGCGTAACACAAGAAAGGCTTAGTTCTTACAAAAAGTCAGGCTGCTCACCCCTGTCTGAAATATGCGGCTCCAAATTTTCTGTGACAGAGGCAAAAAGAAAGATGGAGGAGGCCCACCAGCCTCTAACTGCCTTGGCCCAGGAGTGACAAAGTCTCTTGGCCAGAGCTAGTCACGTGACCCCAACCCAAATGCAAGGGAGACTGGGAAATGTAAGAGGACCTGTAGGTATTCGTGAATACCAAATGCCATAAGTCCCATGAAACTTTTTAAAATATTCAAACAGTATTTGAGCGAAGCGTTTTTATTTTCTTTGTATTTTCTCCAGGGCCCCAAAGAGCCATGGCTTGTAGAGGGGATCCCGGAACCCAGGGCCTGAGGATCATTTTGTTATCCTGCCCTGAGGAGAAACCACCAACTGGCCTGTCTAGTGAAACCTCAGCTGGGCATTAAAGTTGTCCCACACTGAGACACCGACTCGAGGACCGGGTTCCACGAGGCCACACAGGACAAACAGCCAGACCTGTGGCTTCCTCCCACAGCCCATCCGGGGAGTCTGGGGGTTGGGCTGCAGGACTACACCAAACCATCTAGGCTGCCACTTCTGTGAAAAATGCCCGTTCTGAGCAATTAGGCCAACACAAACAAATTGGCCCAGAAAATCAAGGCTCCCACAAGCGCAGGGACTTGATCGTGAAGGAAGACAACATTTCCAGCCTTGTACCTCTTAATCAACACAATTATGCAGAGCCTTTGCCGACAGTCCCCCAGCTAGGCTCTGCCCAAGCCCCAGATATTGCTCAATTGGTAGCAGCCTAATTAGTGCGGGAAGGAGAGCGCGGAGGACACAGAGCAGCCATCGGGCTCCTTTTCAGGAGGCCGCTCGCCATCAAAGGAGCCATTCCGGGCAAGTGGAGGACTCTCCTGAGCCGAGCTCAAGGTGAGGGGAACATGGCAGCTCCAGGCTTGTAAACCAGCACCGCCTAGTGTAAACAATGTATCCTTCGCGCTTCTAATGAGCCCATTTCCCCTCAGCTGGCAGGGGCCAGCCCTGGCAGGGAGGCCTTTGATGTGCTTCATTGGAAGCTTGATGCTGCCGCTGAGGCGTTCTGTAGCAGGCCGAGCGCTTTCATCTCCACAAAGAGAGACAGGCCCCTCCTCCCGCCAGCCCACCTGGAAGACAGGTCTCTCACAATTGCTACTCTGGAATCAGCTGTCGAAGGAAACCAGATGGTTTTGCTTTTACTCATCTTGATCAAATTAGCCCGGAAGCTGTGTGGCTTCCTGGAGGTGGAGAGGGTGGGTGCGGATGGGGCAGGATGGGGCAGGTGTGGGGAGGCGTGGGGGGGGGTGCGGGGGGAATGTCACAATGGAATAAATTATGCAAAATAAATTCATTTGTAGAAACGCAAATGTTCTTAAGGAAATCAACTGACTAAATTAGGAAAAATGGGTTTTGATCAATGAGCAGAGTCAGACCCAACTCCCCAAAATAATCGGCCCTGCTTTGCCGGCTCACTGCCAAGCACTCAGTTCCCGCTGCTTGCGTATCCAGAGGGTCAGCTGAGGACCAAGGAATGGGAGGGATGGTGAGGCAGGAGCAGGCAGAGCCTTTCCCAAGCTGCCTCAGGAGACACAGCTGCCACCAGGACACGGGTAGAGGTGCCACGGGACAGCCTGGGACCTCCTTGCTCCCCTACTCTCCCCTAGAGAAGCCACACCTTCCATTCCTGCTTCCACTCCCCTGTGATTGGGACTCAGGGTGGACGCAGCTGCTGGAGAGCAGAGCCCTAACACAGTTCCATGCCATCCTCCCTGCCGCTCCTTCGCCCTCTTGTCCCAATGTCATCCTCTCTCTTCCTGGCTGCACATTCCTGATTTTGCCCCAAAGCCAGACCTTTCCATGTCAGGGAAATGTCAGCCTACAGTATCTCACTTTCTCCTCACCACAACCTTAGACAGGAAGCAGGGTGTCACACACCATGCACAGAGACTGCATACATTTTTCTCATTTGTTTCATACACGTGGAAACCGAGGCTCAAAGAAGTTAGGCAGGGGAACCCGGGATGGCTCAGTGGGTTAAGTGCTCACTTTGCAGTGCTGGGGACCGGGGATCGAATCCCGGGCCCGGTCCATGCGGAACCATATGCTGAACTGGGAGCTCCCCCAGTTCAGTTCTCTCTCTGTCTCTGTATCTCTCTCTCTCTCTCTCTCTCTGTCAAAAATAAAAATAAATAAATAACAATAAAAATAAATCTTTTTAAAAAAATAAATAAATAAATAAAAAGAAGTTAGGCAACTGGCTGAAGTTTGCCCAGAAAATAAGTGCCAGAGAGAATGTAAACAGAGCCTCTTTTAAGGGGGTCAAAACCTGTGACATCCTCTTCTTCCCCCACCATGAGTCTGTGATTCCCAATAAGAAATCCATAGTTGGGCTTCATCTGGCTCACAGCTCCTAAAACCCTTGGAATTCCCTAAGTGTTGAGCATTATGGAGTTTCTTTTGTTATGTTAATGAGACAACTTTTGGAAAGTGCCTAAAGATGGGGACTGGTTGCCAGTGGAGCCAACCATGGGGTTACAGGGTTGAAACTTGCAATCCCACCCACTGGCTGCTGGAGGTTGACTCAGTCACCAATAGCCAATGATTTAGTCAATCATGACTATGTAATGAAGTGTCCATAAAATCCAAAAAGAGGACAGGCTGTCAGCCCCTCTGGGAGAGCTTCTTCACTGCAGAACCTGAATGCTGGCATGTAACACCATGCCAGGCCCCAGGCTCCACGGGGCCCCCTTTGTTCAGGACTGCACCCCTTTGGACCTCTTCTTCCGGATGCTGATTTGCACCCTTTAACATCCTCTGTATTATAATTAATAGGTAATCTAGTGCGTGAATAGGTTTCCTTGAGTCCTGTGAGCAGCTCTGGCAAATTCATGGAACCCAAGGAGGGAGTCGTGGGAGCCTCTCTCTGATTTATAGCCAGTTAATCAGAAGTACAGGTAACAACCTGGACTTGCAATTGGCATCCTGATTTGGAGGGGATCATGGGAACTGCCCATCTGTAGCCAGTCGGAATTACAGGTGACAACCTAGCCTTGGGACTGGTATCTGAAGTGGAGGGCAGTCTTGTGGGCCTGAGTCCTTGACCTATGGAATCTGATTCTATCTCCTGGTAGATTGTGTCAGAATGGAGTTGACTTCTCTGACACCCTGCTGGTGTCTGGGAATTGCACACACACTGGAATTGGGTCCAGAACCCCTTCACCACCCCACCACCCACCCAGCCCCCGTGCTCAGGCTCTTACACTAGCAAGTGTGAGAGCCTGCAAGTGTGAGCTCTCACACTCAGCATCCCTGAGAAGCCAGGGCCTGGACCAATGTGTTCATTCACTCAACAGTAACAGGGTATTCCAGCAAATCCTAAGCAGAGCCTTTGGTGTATGACCCAGGGGTCCTGCACATGCACCTGCACACACAAGCATGCATACACACACACACACATTTTGATCATAGCAGCTAAGGAGACTTCTGGAAAAAGAAACTCAAAAAATGTCATCACCTGGGGCATAGCTACATACAGGCTGTCTACAGACATGCGCAGGAGTTTGGAGCCCACAGAAGTCAGATCCCAAGCAGGGCCTGTGGATCCTGGGAGAGACTCCATCCTGGGAAGTGTCTGGCTCAGCAGGGGCCTGAGGACCAGGAGGCATGGTTAGTTATGAGGATTAAACAAGGTAAGTGAGTGATGGTATTTAGACTTTTTTTACATAACATTCCCACCCCCACCCCCAAGCTGTCTTTGATTCTACTAGGAGGAAGTTTGTCTAAACACTCCTGGTTTTTGCCAGCCCCGCCCCACTCTGACGGGTGAGTGTAGGAGGGGAACCCCTTGTGTAGCTCAGTTTGCCCCTCTCTTTCTCTTCAGGGTCGGCCACACTGGGAAGCCACAGTGCTAGGCACAGCGGCCTGAAGCTAGGTCCATGAAAGTCAAGAAAGGGTGCAAAGGGTGAAAGGTGGAGTTGAGGGCGAACAAAATATCTGGCACATCATCTGGTTCAATAAATCATAACATTCGACATTCAGACATTAGAAATCATGCTGCAAACAAATATGAAAAGAAATTCATTCCATCTTTCAGTGGAAAAGTGCATATAAAACATACAACATAATACAATTTTTAAAATATATACCCACATAGAAAAAGTTTAAGAGGGTTATTTCTGGGTGACACAACTATGGGTAATTTTTTTTCTTCTTTTTATTTTCTGAATTAAAAAAGAAATGTCCACACATTTTCGTATAAACAAACTCATTACTGGCATTTGAGCACTCAGTAAATACCCTGTTTTCCTTACTTAGACTCTGAACTAACTGGAGAGAATACAAAAGAGTAAGGCAGGTAGAGGTCAACGTATCAATTTTATGATTAATAGTGGCAGGGCTGGAAGGGGGCTTCGATGTGCAGCAACAATGGGCTTCCTAAAAATGAATCTCTAAATGAGACAGGCTGCCACAGGCTGTGTGTGATCAGCTGCCATTATAGTGCAGGCAAATGGCCTTGACATCAACAATAGCAATGACTACAATCATCATCATCACTATTTATTGAACAGTTACTATGTCCGAGAGACTGTGCTAAGTGTTCTATGTGCATTAGCACATGCAGTCAGTACAACGACCTTGATAGGTATGTTTCATTATCCACTTTTTTCAGGTGAGGAAATGGGGTACATCAGGCGAAGTAATTTTTCTAGAGCCACATAGTGGGCAAACTGGAATTCAAACCCAGGAATATCCAAGTGTAAGTCCATGCTCTTCCCATTTGGAGGGACTGTCTCCAAGGGCACATCTGTGACCCTGCCCATGAGAGGGAGTGAAAGGGCTGGCTGGCTATAACACGAAGATTTAAAACAGGTTCAAAGTCAGCCACAAAAGAGATTTCCAAAACCGCGTGTGATGAGGTCCACATGGAAGGAATAGCCACTGGACACTGTCCCACTACATAGCACCGCATTAGGGAAAAATCAGCTGGCCTTGGATTCTGACAATCTGGGATCACATTAAATGGTTGTGGGATCCCATGAAATGGTTCTGTGACCCCATAAAAATCTGTCACCTTTCTGGGCCTCAACTTCAACATCTGTGAAGTGAGGGTGTTGGGCACGTTGACTTGGCAGGCCCCCTCTGGTTCTGATATGCTGACATTCTTGGGGGGCTCTGAGGCCCCAAGCCCAGGCTGAGTTGTGGTCCTGTTGGGCCTGAGTGGAAGAGAGCCCAGATCTGCCTAGCAGCGTGCACCCTGAGCCCACAGGCCATGGGTCATGGTCAGAAAAGAGATTTGGTCCCGAAAACAACAGTTTCACCCAGCAGACATCTCCTGGCCCAGCTCCCATGCTGGGCTGAGTGCGGGAGCGAGCCAGGCCAGGACACATTGAGTCAGTAAACTTTTCCCTTCAAATCTCAGAGAGGACAGAGAGAACCTAGATCAGCCCTCCTTTGAGGCCCACATAGTAACCCAGCAGCAGCGGGTATGAAAGTAAAAGTGACCACGGAAGCAGAAGGAGGTGCCGCCACGAACAGGCACTTGTGAGAACATGTGAAAGAATCCCTTCTGCTTTGGTCCCAGCATCCTCACTGCTTCCAAAGGCTGCATATCATGAACACCTGCGACTTTCTGCCCGAACCCTTTCCCTTTGGAAGCAATGCTCCACCAATGGCAGACAGACAGGGATAATGCCCCTGTTCGCTCAGCCCTTGGATGAGACAACTCTGAGATGTGGGTAGACTGTCTTCCAGGGTTCCCAGGGGATCAAGCTCGGGGTGACTACAGTGGAACTGGCCACTCTCTCTCTTCACTGGCTTCTTGGCCTTCCCTGTTCCCCTTCTCCAATGCCCCATGGATAGGTCCTGTGTCAGTTCCCAAATAAACTACTGAGACTTGAATCCTTGTTTGGTGCCTTTGTAATGGGTCAGCCTCGCTAGGTTAAACTACATTTCCCAGAATTCTGTTTCTCATGTTTCCAGTTAAGGTTGGCCACAAAGAAATTCTTATGGGAGATGTGGAGGGCTGAAGGGAAGCAGCAGCTGCTTAGTGGCTCACACACATTGTGGCTTGAAGTCCACACCTGCTCCACTTCCCTGGACCTACCTTAGGCTTCTCCGACCACAAGCTCAGGCAGACTTGTTTAGGTCTTGTGACAAAGGAGGACACCCTCATACCATTCAAGGTAACAAGAATAGGCCCCAATTTCAGAGAGTTCTCATGGGCTCCCCAGCTTACTTTCCATCCTTCTTCCCTTCCTTACTGCCTGCCCGGTGGATTTCAGCTGCCGATACCCAGCACTATGAAGTCCAGTCCTTGTAACAATTCCCTTAAACGTGGGTATGTGTGCTCCCAGAAGAAAAATCAGAGACAAAGCGTCCCTATGGGCCAGGGTTTCAGCAAACCCCCTCTAGGAGACAAATACGGTGGTTTTGCCCCTCTCTGATAAAATTCTCACCAATACAGTACACCTCAACTCAGCATCTGCTTCTGGGGGGACCCAAACCAAGACCGCCAGGAACTCCCAGGATCTATTGGGGTGAATCAGTTAGAGTTGGAGTTTCCATGGGTAGACTGAGACCAAGCCAGAGACACAGCATCCTTAGGACAATACTGAGGTGCCATTTTGACCCCTCCCCCGCCCAGCTGATGGGATCCATAAGCTACACAATCAAGCATTATACTCACACCTCACACTTCTTCCTGTTCTAAGAAAACAACGTTGGCATACTCTCTAGCATCCAACAAGAAATAATTCTGTTAAAATGTCAACAACATTATCACTTTGAGTTTAGGTGGTGGCATATTCCCTGACACTCAAAATCAAGACCCTCAGTGCAGATTCAGCCTATTCTCCAGGATTGAACCCCAAACTAAGTTCCCAGGAGTTAGAAAAGAGGCGCACAACCCCCTGTCCAGTGAAAGGAGTTAAAGGGTCAGCGGGAATCGGGCTGGGATTTCCTAAGGATTCTAGGAGGCTGGGGCCTGTCACCACCCCTCAGCAAAGTTGTGCATTCCCTCCTCGGCTGTCCCACACGGCTCCGAACAGACATGCCTGGGCCCGTTCACCACCAGGTCCTGTAAACGTTGCTCCAGCTGCGCCTGAGAGTGTGAAGAAAGAGACGCCGATACCAGCCAGCCCCCTGCCCCGTGAGGCAGTGTGTGGATGGAGCTTAGAGAATGAGATCTAAGAAAAGCTGCCAGATATCTAAGCTCTTATGGTCCCAGAATGCTGACCCGGAAAGAGCCCTTCAGAACTTCTACTCCAACCCCTCCCCGATACAGATAAGGAAACTGAGGCCCAGGAACCAGAAAAGCACACACGAGCTATGACCTTCTTGAAGACAGCATGATGACTTGTTTGACTCTGGCTTTTCAGAACCAGCACAGGTCCAGACACAGAGTCGGCATCAGTAGCTGCTGACTAAATGAATGAGTAAACAAAGGAATGAATGAATGCAGCTAGTCATGACAAACCCAGAACTGAATATTACACCTCCTGACTGCCAGATCCTTCCTCTTTCTTCATGCCTCCCCCAGCCCACCCTCAAGCTTACATCTGATCAAAACTACAAACGCCCTTCCTTTGTGTACCCAGAATTCTCTTGGAATATTCACCCAGAATCCCCTTGGGTTGCTCACCCAGAATCCTGGCTCTTCACCTCAGAAAGTAGAACTTTTGGAAGACCCATCAAAGACATTTTGAGGGCAAAGGCGTGAAAATCCTAGTTGCTAGGACAGTTTTTCCAAGCGCATCGGACGAAGGTCTCCAGCTGTGAAAAAAAGCATAGAATTAAGACAGCTTTCAGTCCTCACCACCACCTCCAGCCCGCCTTCCCCACATAATGGTCACTGGGAGATATTAGCATCTAAATTATTTTAAGGAGGTATAATAAGATTCACCCAGCAGGCCATTAATGACGAAAGAGATTATTACTGGAAAAAATCCAAGACTGACTTTGAGCAGAATTGGTTCATCTAAATGACCCTTTCCCTGCACCTCAGATGATCCTGGTCCCCAGAGATCATACAGATTTGAAAAGTAACTGCCTTGGAACATGCTCACGTTTATGCAAGAGGATCTTGCCGAAGGAATCTCTGGAGAATTAGGGTCAGGAGTGCATAGCAGTGAGATAAATGAGATGTTCCCTGAATCGTAAGAATCCTCCATGGCAGAATTTACAGGAAGCATCTCCAGTCTCCATATTTGGCAGGCATCCAGCCAGAGTTGTCAAGTATTAGATTAATTTTAATTCAATGCAAAACACCACATTAGTGTAGTGTTGCAATTGAGAGTTGAAATATACAAAAAGCCAAGAGTCCTTGAAGTGAATCATTCTAAAGCCTGAGCATCGTTTTAAGTGTCCATCAAAAAAGGCACATTCTTTTCAGGACATTCCCCAGCTATCTGCCTCCTTCCAATTGTACTGCTTCGACAGGTAAATGAGCTACTTGGCAGTGACCTGAAGGGATGGAGCTGTTGATTAATGTTACTTCACAGATCCTGGTCACAGGAGTTAAAGTTCAAATTCCTTGATGTGACATTCAAGACCCTCCATGATCTAGTTCCAGATGCACTTCACCGCCTCATCTTTAGTACAACCCTCCATGTTTTGCAAGGCACAGCCACGCCAGCCCTTTGATCACCGCTAGTAATCTTCTGGCCTCTCACTTAACTTCTGCTCCTCGCTCAGTCTGCTACACTCAGAGCCCTGAAAGGGAGCAGCCCCAAACACCATGCATTGCCAGGGCCCCCTCACTTCCAAGCCCCAGCTCAGTGTTGAGGGAGAGCAGAACACAGACCCTCCAAGATTCCAGGGCTGATAGGAAGCTCGCTACCTCACGGTAGACTGGCCTGACTTGAAGAAGCTCCAAGTGTTGGGAAATGACAGAACTCTTGGGGCACAGATTATATGGCCCTCAGTCAGCTCAAGTATTAGAATCCAAGATCTAGAAGAGCCTGACAGTGCAGAGATACCCACTCCTAAGCCAGCATTCCTGATGGGAGGGCGTATTTGGCCACTACGGTGATATGTTGTTGTTAGAAGGACATGAGATGTCAGTTTCCTTCTTGGGTTTCATTTCCCTCTTCTGTGTAAGATGAGGGGACCAGAGTTGGGGTGGCAAATAACCAACATTCTCCCTTCCCACATCCAGGGCAGACATTGCTAATGGAGCACCACATCTTTCCTCCCAACACCTCCTCCAAATCTTTCCCACCTCAGTGTTCCAAGCAATCACTACAGATTCCATGTCTATGAAACTACTTGCCAGCCCTAGATATGCTCTCCTCTCCCAAGTATAAATGGAAGTATAGAGCATATCCATTTTCAGCCAGTGATGACAGCCAACTTCTCTTTCTCACACGAATCTCTCTGACTCTGACCCTCCCACCTCTCTTTCATTTAGGACTCCTGTGATTGCATTGGGCTGGGCCCACCCAGATAATCCAGGAAATCTCTCCATCTCAACATCCTTAATTTAATCACATCTGTAAAATTCCTTTTGCCATGTAAGGTAACAGACATATTCACAGGTTCTGGGGTTTAGAAAGTGGATATCTTTGGGGGTACTTGGTAAACTCTGTAAATATTAAGTAATGTTACTGAATTGTTCCCCACCCCCACCCTGTACCTACTGCAAATAAGTGTCCAATAAATGTTGAGTATTATGTTGTTAGTCTTGCCCTTGGGCCTCCCAGCACTACTCCTTAGCCTTGCTCTGCTATGGCATTTGTTACACTATATTGTACATAATTGTTCACATGTCTCTTCCCCCATCTCTTCAAAGAAAGCAGTGCAAAGCGAAGCAGCACTGATCTCCCTCGGGGTCTGGCATAAAGTGGGCTCCCAGGAGAGGTTCCAGGAAAGGCTGAGTAAGAGCCAGACCCTGTGGCTCTCCAGGGAGTGGGCAAAGTGTTGGGGTGGATCCCAGGCCTCTGATCTCAGGACAAAGGTGGGGGCCACCATCCAGCCTTAACTGGTGGCCTGCAGGCTGCACAGGGGAGGCTGAGCAACGTGACCCCCACTCCTGCCCCCCGATTAGATGCCAGTCTTCTCGAGGAAATGTGCAATACACACCATTAACCTGCATGTGCAGGACCCACACTGCAGCAATATGGGAGCTTGGTCTGCATTTGGGCAAAGAAAAAGAATTGCACAACTGAGTGCCAGCCACTGGCTTGAAAATTTTCCATTTAGCAATGTCACACTCTTCCTGTGAGTGCTCACACACAGATGTGCATGTACACATGTGTGAATGCACATACATGTTTGTGTGTGCACACACATAACCACATATGCACACATGCATGTGCACACTGCCCTCTAGCCATAGTGACTGAACCCACACTGGCCTCCCCACCCCTCCATCCAAGGCCTTTGTACCTGCTACATCTCCTTCTGTGACATCCTTTACCCTTGACTGTTTTTCACCTAGCTACCTCTTCACCCACACTTGAACTTTCAACACTCAATATTTATTGTAAGTGACTGTTTGCTTGTCTGCCTGAGCAGCAAAATACACAAGTCTGTTTTGCTCACATTTATATTCCTAGTACCTAGCATGGGCCTGTCATGACTGTGAAATGAAAAGGAAGGTGGGTGGGTGGGTGGGGGGATGGATGAATGGATAGATGGATGGATGGATGGATGGATATAGACACAAATCATTAGTTCCTACCCAGGCTTACTGCAGGGAAATTATTTGAACCTCAGCCCCTCCCCATCCACCCCAACCCCCAGCAGGATGTCTTGTCTATGCCCCTAATATGGCCATAACTGTTCCCTATGCACCCACTCCTCTTGGGGGCACTTTCAGAATAAGGAATGAGGGGTCCCCCCTAGTTTCACTATGATCTAGAAGCACCTTCAGGCTCTCCAAATCATTAACATTCCATCGGGCTAGCCCAGTCCCCTTGTGGACATTCAGAAACACTGTGACTAAGTGAAAGCCCATTGCTGATAGCATATCAGAGAAATCTCCAAGCCTTGTCCCAGTCCAAACTGATGGCCATGCCAAGCTGAGAGATAACAGGGTGAGGCTCCTGGGAGGAGCTGGTGGCTGAGGACAGGGATGAAAAATGGCTACTTCCAGCTGGGTTTCAGGGTTGGTTTGTTCGGAAACAGAACAAATGAGGTTCCTGCCCTTGGGGAGAGCAGTGTTCAGTTGACTCTCTGGGGAGAGACAGGGGTGGAAGGCACTTATAAAACTTATACGGGCCCACCCCAATCCCGTGACTGGCACTGAGAGAACTCAGGAAACCAGCCTACTAATAGTCTCACTTTCTTCTCTGTCCTCCATCAGCTCCTTTCCCCAGGGTCCCCACTTGGTGAATGATACCACCGTCTACCCCCTCATAACTCACTAACCTCAGTCTTCCTAAAATCTCCCCCCTCATTCTTACCCTGCCCTTCCCCCATCTCAGGAGCATTGATCTCTGCCAATCTTTCCTCTTAAATAACTCTGAATGCTCCTTGCTCTCCACCCTGTGGATTCATCCCGGATCAGCCTGGTCATTCTGATCTGAACTAGTGAAAATGTACCTCACAACTCCCCACCTTTCAGCCTCTTCCCAACTCAACTCACGCCCCCAGAGTCATCCTTCTACATACCCACTTCTGCGCAGAAGCATCTTTTGAGCACCTGTAAGTGCCACGCGCTTCGTTTAGTGCGGAGAATACAAACACAAACAAGACACCGAGCTGATTATCGCTGTCCTGTGCAAGGGCCTCTGAGGGCAGCTCCTGCCTACACAATACAGTCCATCCTCCTGAGCACGCCAGCAGCACCTTCCAGGCGGGGCCTCAAGCTAGCCACTTCGGCCCCTGCTCCTGCCGAAAGCCCAAAGGTTCAGTCAGCACAGAACAGCCCACTGTCCCCCACACCTGGTCCCCTCCGGCCTCCATGCCTTCTTCCCCCCATCTCCTCTTCCTTTTCCCCTTATCCACGTCTTCCCCATCCTTCAATGAGAAATGGCTCAAGTGACATCTCTTGTGTGGACGGGCCGTAATCCTCCAGGATGGAATTAATCGCCCAGTCCTCTTCACTTCCAGAACATAGCTCTAAAACCAGCATTAGAACAGCCCTCATTTCTTCCAGATTTGTGTTTTATATAATGAGGTAAGAAAATTATTATCTAACCGCTGCCACCGGGATTTCTCTTAGGGAGGAAAATGTTGTCCTTCCAGAAAATACCTTGAACTCTAGTCCCCAGGTCCCTGACCTGGGGTTCTCTTCCGTGTTCCTGGCCCGGGGGGGTTGGGGGGCAGGGAAGGTCCTCCTGTGTCCCTCCTCCCCCAGGGTCCTCTCTGTGGAGATGGCGTGGAGTAGAAACATGAAGAAAATGAGGGAATTATGGGGGAAGGCCATGGAGGTGAATGAAACACAGGAGTAAAGGTGTGCTGGGGTGAAGCCATGTGACGTATTCGGGAACTAGATGCTGTCACTACTGTGTAATCATCTTAGGGGCATAAGGGCCCATGTCGGACCATTTGTGCATTGCGTCTGCAGAAACACATGTGAGCACACACATGTAGCACAAGTTTTGCCCTGAATTTCAGGTCACAGACCTTCTGAAGCCTAGCCGTAAAGATCAGATGGGGAGGAAACCAGTCAATGCATAGACCTCAGGTTTAGTGTCTGCATTGAAGCATAAAGGTGAGGCTGGAAGAGGCAGAAGGTGAAGCCGGAGCCCCAGGCAGGTGACTGGTCACAGTGGACCTTCATTCTAAGTATGATGGGCTGCCATTGATATGTGTTATAAAAGACTTAGAAGATGCAGAAAGATTTAGGAAGAGATGCAGACAAGAGATGAGGAGGAACAGCAAGGATGGCAGGAGGACAAAGTGAAGACATGTCTGAAAGAGGGGTTGTTTGGGTTTCCTATGTCTGCTGTAACAAAGTACCGCACCTATGCATGGCTTCAAATAACAAAGCTGTGTTCCCTCAAAATTCTGGAAGCCGGAGGTGGGAATTCAGTTTCAGTGGGCTGAAGGCAGGATGGCGACAGCAATGGGCCCTTCTGGAGGCTCCAAGAGGAAGTCCATTTCTCTGCCTTATCTGGCTTCTGGAGGTTGCCTGCATTCCTTAGGTCAGGACGCCTTCCTTGAATTCTTTCAACCTCTTGTTTTAATCATCACATCTCCTCCTTCCTTTCTATAGTCTAATCTCCCTCTGCTTCCCTTTTATAAAGACGCTTGTGATTACATTTAGAGCTCACTCAGATGATCCGGGATAATCTCTCCATCTCAAGATCCTTAAATCCATCACAGCTGCAAAGTGCTCTTTGCCATAGCTGGTAACGTTCACAGGTTCCAGGCATTGGGACACAAATATCTTGGGGGGCCATTATGCAACCTACCGCAGGGCTAGACTGATAGGACTTGGCAATACATGGGGGGCTGTATGAGCTGAAGGGGCAGGAGGCGTCCAGGAGGGTTCTGTGGTTGCCAGCTCCACTTGTGAGCTGCCACCCAATGCTGCCTCCACTGAGGGCCGAGAGCAGGGGTCCAATATTGGGTGTGTCCCACAGGCCACCCAAGATGGACAGTCAGGTCTAGAGCTCAGGGGAGGCTTCAGGAATGGTCCCTGGGACTGCAGAGCACCCAGATAAGTGGTGGATTAGAAGAGAGTGTGGGGTGAGAAGAGTAGTGGAGGGAGGACAGAGCCCTGGGGGTGTTGGGGGAGGGGGCGCTAAGGGAGAGGAGCAGACAGAAGGGCTGGAAGAAAATCCAGTAACTGCAAACTGTGGGGATTTTCAAGGTGAGGTGAACAGTTCCCAGAGTGACACCTGAAGCAGCAGAGATGGGAAGTAAAGGTGAAAAAAGAGAAGTTGTGGTTGGATTTGGCCATTAGCAGGTCAGTGATGTTTCAGGGGAGAACAGTGTTGGGGAAACGGAGGAGTCAAAAGCCAGACTGCAAAGGATCATGAAGGGAAAGAAAGCAAAACGTGATATCTGCTGAAAAAGAGACAATGACTTCTTAAAGCAAGTAAATAATTACCAGCATTCATCACAGGCCTGCTGACCTGCCTGAGTGTCTCACATTCATTGTCTCGCTTCTTAATCTGCACATCAACCCGAGAAGTTACTATAGCTGTCATTGTCGCAGGGGAGGAAAGGGCGGCTCAGCAGGTAAAGTAGCCTTCCCAGCACTACGCTTTCCCAGGAAGTGGCAGCACCAGTGTTCAGTCCCAGGCTGTCTGGCTGCAGAGCCCTTGTCCTAGGCCACCGGACACCTTGGCCTGCACCCGGTACCTTCCCACTTTTCACTGGTCACCAGCTGGGTCACCCTAGGGGCTCAGACACTAGACTATTAGCAGCCCAATATCGGGGGAGGGAGGGGGGTCCTGCATCTGCCTCACTCCTCTGCCTCCTTCCAGGGGCCTGCAGGGCCACTTCGTGTTTAGAGGGGTGAATCTAGCTTCTTTGTATGAACTCCCATGTGAATACCCTTCCGGCTCCGAGTGCCAAGGTGGGGCGCTGTGGCCTCTTGTCCCAGACTTCTGCTGAGCAGGAGGCACTGCGGCTTTCGCTGGTCTCCATGAAGATCCTTCTGCAACCTTGTGGGCAGTCACATGCATCCTCTGGAACCCCTGAGCTCAGAGAATGTGTAGAATGCAAGGACTGCTCAGGATCCGGGCACTGGGGACAGGGCCACACATGCTACCTGGGCTCACGCAGCATTTTTGTGAGGCATGCCGCCACCTACACAACATGGCAGGTTCTCCGATGCTCCCGTCACACAGGTGAGGCCCTTCCCACTGTGGGCAGCCACCAGCCCACGGTCCTTCCAGGACCAACCAGGTCCACTGTGACCCCAACCTCCAGCCTTAGCTACAGCCTCACCTCTGTCCGGGCTCTGCCCAGGAACGACAGCGGGAAGGAGAAAGGGGGGGGGTGACCTCTTCTTTACCCTGTGTTCTCGATCGTTTTGGCATGAGACCTTTGCCATTCATCTCTGTAAATATTGAGAGAGAGATAGTTAAGGGCACACGTGCTGACATAGGATACCTGGGTTCAAATCTGGCTCCTTTACCTGCAAACCAGGGGATGCAGATCACCTTTTTTTACCTCTCTGTAGCTGAATTTCCTAATCCATAAAAGTAGGATAATATTAATAAAAGTATACCAAGTGCTTGGTACAGTGCCTTAACTATTCACTCTTGTGCAATCATTAAAAGATGCAATCCATCTGGTTTTGAATCCCAGCTCCACTACATATTTGCTGTGTAGCCTTGGGTGAGTTGTCAACTTCTCTGTGCCTCCATTTCCTCGTCTGTCAATAAGGCAGATGATCATAATTGTATCTGCCTCATAGAATTATTATGAGAATTAAATGAGTTAGTGTTCCTAAATCACTTAGAGAAGTGCCTGGTACTGAGTAAGCAGCTGTGTAAATGTTAGATATTATTATTATTGTTTAATACATAAACATTAGCTATTATTTTAAATATACATCCTGTGGTTGTTTTTACATAAACAAGATCAGATTGTCAATATCTTTCTGCAACTTCTGATTTTACTTAAAATGTGTCTTCCTTCCCCAGAGGTACTTTCAAATCAATACTAAGGATGTGCCTGCTCTTTTGAACCACTGCAGCCCGGCTTGCTGCACTGACCTGTAAGGAGGACGTACCCGGCTTGTTTCACTAAATCTACCCCCTGTTGGTGAGCACTTAGATAGTTCCCAAGTTTTTGCTTTTATAAACCCTGCTGCAACTCTCATCCTTGCTCTCATGGAGGATTTCTCTGAGATAGGTAACTACAGGGGCCTAGGTGGGTTGCAAGGTACGTGCACTTTGATTTTTGATGGATGCTAAGTGGCTCTCGAAAGAGACCCAACCAACTACCACCCATAGCGCACAAGATTACTCATGTCCACCCCTTTCCCAACATGAGATATTTTATCCATATTCATAAGTTTCTGTCATTCTTAAAGGGATGTAAGACAGCTCATTTTGTTGTGTATTTCCCACTTTCTCGTGAGGTTGAGTGTCTTTTCATGTTTTTAGCCATTTCTCTTTCTCTTCTGTATCTGCCTGTTTATAGCTTTGGTCTGATCTTCTGGTGGGTTATTTGTCTTTTTTCTCATTGATTTTTACAAGTTGGTGATTGATTGGATGTGGGGAATATGAACGTCAAAAGAATTAAAAGTCACACCTGGTCTTTGGACTTGGACAGACATGGCGACCGTGGGGCAGTTCACTGGCCTGGGAGCACTGTGGGGACAATGCCCAGGTTGAGTAGAGGTTGGAGAGAGACTGGGGTTCCGCCTCGGGATGGCTGCCATATCCCCCAGCTCTCACACACGAAGGCTCGGCTCTCAGTGGGACCCCGGCCTTGCAGGGCTCCTGACCAGTGGCATCGGTGACCATAATTCACAAAGAGCCATCAGCCTATTGAGTGCCCACCATGTTCCTGACACTGTCCCAGGCAGTGAGAGCACAGCAGTGAACAAACAGATAGGAACCTATTCTTGGTGAGTTTCTATTAAAAAGAAGAAGGAGAGGGATGCCAGGATCACTCAACAGGTTGAGCACTTGCCTTGCAGCTGTGAGGTCCAGAGATCGAATCCTGGACTCAGCCCGTGCAGACCCACATGCTTAACTATGATGCAACTGGTAACTACCAGGATGGTGGCAAAGGTTCTCGCCTCCCCAGAGGGAGGTCCCCAGTTCGGTTCCGCCCTGTGCAGCCTCATATCCACCTGTGTGGAATAAAACTATTTCAAAAAATAATGATGTGTCACTGTGGAGACTGCTCTGGACCCTTTCCCCTTCTCTCTCTCCCGCTATCTCTCTCTCTCTCTCTCTCTCTCTCTCTCTCTCTCTCTCTCTCACTCACCTTCTTGCAACACAATAAAATAAATCTTAAAAAAAAAAAGAGAAAAAAGGAGACAATCAAAAGAAACTATAAATAAACTAGATAACATCAGATAATAATGATAAGTGCTATGCAATCAATAAAGTATTACTATGATACCCAGTACAGGCAGAGAGAGCCTATGGTTGGAGGAGTCAGAGAACAATATTTGGAGGAGGTCACATTTGATTCTAGATCCACACAATTAAAGGAGCCCTGCCTGGGAGGCCTGGGAGATGAGCTTTCCAACAGAGATGACAGCAGGATTCAAGGCTTGAGGCAGGCAGAGGCCAGATGACACAGGAGTGAAAAGACCAGCACAGTTGGAGGGAAACAGGTAAGAGGGTCGGTGGGGAGAGGTGGTGGGAGAAGAAGCTGGAGAAATGGAAAAGGGCCAGATCAAGTAGAGGCTCTTGAAGCTATGGCAAAGAGTATGGAGTTTATTTTCTGTGAAAAGGGAAACCCTTAGACATCTCTCAAGTTTCTAATTAGGGACAGTCACGATAAGATTCCTGCTTTAGAAAGCCACCGTGTAGGGAATGGATTATAGGGAAGTAAGAGGAGAAGAGGGACCAATTCCAAGGCTACTGAGGTATCCTACTTAGAGACTGTGGTGGTTTGGATGTGGGTAGTGACAATGGAGATGACGATAAATGAAAAACACAGGACTGTATTGCAGGGAGAGCCTACAGAATCAGCCAGTGGACAGATGTAGAGAAAAGGGAAAAAAAGAAGTCAAATTTGATTCCTAGTTCTCTGGCCTGAGAAATTGGATGAAGGAGGATCTATATACTTAGATGGGGCAGGAGAGGATCAGGACAGCTTATCTGGACAAAAGCAAGAAGAAAGTCAAGTGTTTTGTTTTGGATATGTTAAGTACAAGGTGCCTATTAGACACCCTAGTGGCACTGTCAAGTAGGCCATTGGACAAGACAGGCTCAGGGATGAGTCAGAGCTAAAAGGTATAAATCTGAGGTCATCTGCAGACAAATGGTGTAGTGTCTATATATTGCTCTGTGACTTGAAATACAACCACCTGCCTTCCCCAAAAGCACCCAGATCTCCCTTTTCCTAGAATCCTCCCATTAGGCGTGGCGGGAGCCCACTTCCCTGTCCACTACAGCTCTGACCAAACAGCTGAGCTGGGGAAGGTGTTGGGGGTCACTGAAGACGTTTGCACTTTCTCTGCCTGCTTCCTGAGGCAGGCAGGTGACTCAAGGAGGGCCGAGCAGACCCTCATTCCCGAAGCTTTGAAGCTTCAGTAAGTGCCTCAAGGGTGGAGGGCATGCTCAAAGGCCGGAGTCACGCTGGTGGCAGCATGTGTGCGGATGAGACTCTCCCTAAGGCCTGACCTTCACTGCAGCCCCTGCTACCAAGCACCCACTTCATTTCCAGGCCTAGCTTCCAGCTCCCATCTAGTTCGGAAGCACCCCCGTAGACTTCCAATAGATTGACTACTTCTTGCTTACGGTAGCCACAGTTCCTTTCTGTTGCTTATAATCAGGAACCCTGACTAACGTCCAGGGTCTGGCAGAAAAAACGTTCTGCTGAAGCATTACCAGCTCATAAAAAGGGACACTACTTCTGCTGGAACCTGAATATATTTAAAGTCATGGGGTTAGATGAGAACATCCAGGGTAACAGGATAGATAAAGGATAAAGGAGAGGGGAGTGAGTTCCTTTACGGATGAGCTATATTGAGACCAAAGACTTAGAGACTGCTATAGACTAAATTATATTGCCACAGAATTCACGAGATTAGCATCTTTCTGAGAGACACTAGAGATATCTCTCTCTCTCACTCTCTCTCTCTCTCTCTGAATGTATTATACTAAGTAAAGGCAAATGTGACAACACAGCAAGAAGGTGGCCGTCTACAATCCACGGAAAAAGCTCTCACCAGACACTAACCCTACAGGCACCTTGATCTTGGACTCCCCAGCCTCCAGAACTCGGAGGATTACTTGCTTATTGTTTAGCTCTCCGATCTCTGGTATTTTGTGATGAGAGCCTGAGCTGACTAAGACAAAAACCAAAATCTCCAAGGCACCGAAACCTCGCAGTGGAAAAGTGTTACTCACCTCGTCAATAATTAGCCCAGCCTGGAGCATTTTCTCCCAAGGGCTGGGTGACTCTGTAGGCTAAGGAGCAAGATAAGGCCTCCTAAGTGGGGCTCCTGGTGTGGTAGGAGATGAGGGGATGAGAAGAATAGTTATAAGGACGGGTTTATCACCCATGTGGCCACCAGTGACTTAGCCCCGAGAGGCGATCTGTCACAGTGTGGAGGACAAAGGCAATGTTGTAGTGACAGAGAGGTTAAAACCAAAAAAAAAAAAGAAGGGGAGGGGGACACACCCAGAAGGGAGAAGGAGCCCCTGAGATGCCACCAAACAGCCCCGTGGGAGTCAGATACCCATAAAGTGGAACAGGGCCCAGCAGTATGGGGCTGGCGGTACCGATGCCATTAATCCTGAGAATGCTCATCCGTTACCCCCCAGTTCCTCACTCCTGCACCTGGGCCACATTCCTCACCCCCCTAGCAGCAAGAATACCAGTTGTAACAGGGAAGCAGATGCAGGTGGCCGGGCCAGAGCCTGTGTGGGCTGGGCCTGGCCTGCCCCGAATCCCTGGGGGAACCCTCGGGGTGGAGGGTGAACAGGAGAAGTGATCCTCCCGATGGAGTGTCAGGAAGGTGGACACGTCACATCTCAAGACTCCCGTGCCTGTAGTTTACAAGCTTTACGGTGCACCCGCATCATCAGGAAGCAGAATCCCTGCAATTATATCTTTCAGAAGCCCCAGCCCCCTCCCACTTCCAGGTGATTGAGAAATCCCAGCCTTTGCCAAAAATCTTCCAAAGGGGCATGCTTATCATATGTTCTGCCTTCAACAGGATTTGCCAATTTGAAAAGCATCATTTTCAACTGGCCCTTCTGTAAGGAAAATAAAGAGAGGAAAGCAGAGGGTGGGAGGGGAGTGAGAGGGAGGGGGAGGGTGGGGGTGGGACAGAAATAAAAAGAAGAAACTTCAAAAATGTTTTCAAGTCAAACTGCAGCTCCTCATGTCAGTAACCTTTAACCCCAAAAAACCCCACCATAGCTTTCAAGTGTCAATCCCAGGGCTGAGCCTGAATTATCTAACCTTCAGCTTTAAAGAGCCCCAGCAAAAAGGTCAGAAGAGAAACTACAGTACTTGGCAGGAAGTTTCTGTGCTTGGGATACTTGAAAGGTAGAAGACTTTCAGAGAGGGACACAGCCAAGGGAAGTCACCCATTTAAAATGAAAGAGACTCAGCTGAGCGAGCTCAACCTTTGAAACAGCGTTCTTGTGACTTAATTTGACCCCTTATCCCCTTAAATAATTAGAAGGAATCTCTGGAAAACCTAGAACTGGGTCCTCACACCAGCGCTTCCCAATGACTGGAACTGCATCCCTGTAAGTGGGACCTGCAGTTGTAGCTGTTGGGTGCATGAAGGGTTCCTTGTGGTTGAAGGAGTCTGTAAAGCCCTGGGTTTAACCAGGTTAAAAGACTTTCTTGCTACGTGACTTGTCAGAGCCCTTATTAGGCTAATGCACATTGGTCATTGCCAGGGCTGCAAAGTGTGTGGCATTTCCAGACCTGGCTGCACCACCGTGGAGTCCTCATTTTAAGCAGCATCCCTCAGAACTATGGTTCCATGGAACCCTGTCGAGACTTACAGCAAACCCCTCAGTCTGGAACCCAGGCCTTCCACACGTAGCCCCAACCCAAACTTCCAGCCTCAGGCCTTTCTCCCACACCCGAAATTCCGGCCACACCAGCTACTTGCCCTTTGCAAAGCACTTAAAACATTTTTGCTTAGGCTGCTCCCACCACCAGGAATGCCTTGCCTCCTCTTTACCCTCAAACTTCTCATGTTTTGAGCCCTTTCTCTAACACATGGCCCCTGTGGATCTTCACCTGCCCTCTCTTGCAAAAATTAACCGCTCCCTGCTCTGGGCTCTGTCACAGCACAGATCGACCTGCACTGTGATTAGCCCAAGTCTCTCTGTTATTAACTGAGAGCTTTGAAAAGGCCGTGAGTGTGTGCTGACTACGGAAATGTGTGTGGGCAATACTGATAGCTTCCATCTGATGGCACTCCCTAAGGCCAGGCATTACTGTAAGCTCGTGACATGCATTAACACGTGTAATCCTCGTGGTCTCACTCCCTGTAAGTGCAATGATTATCAATATTATTATCCTTATTTTATACATAAAGAAGCTGAGACTCAGAAAAGTTCTCTTGCCCAAAGTCACAGAGCTGGGATTCAACCTCAGGCCCTCAAACACTGTATTCTTTCACTTAGGAGTAACCGGGGCGAGCCCAGTTCCAAGGCTGGCTAGTTCAGAAGCTGCATGAAATCATCAAGGACTCAGTTCTTGACATCTCCTCACTGAGCCTCCTCAGTGAACCAGCACTTCCCTGGAGCTGGCTCTCCTCATAGTGCCAAGACAGCAGCAACAATTCCAGCCATCACATCCAGACACGGCAATGTTCAAAAAAGGGAACATGAAGTGACGGTTAAGAGCATTGTCTCTGGAGCCAAACAGTTTTACTTCCTAGATGTATGACCATAGGCGAGTTAGGAATATGCAAAGCTCTAGAAGAGATGGAGGGGTCTGTCTGGAAAGGAGCTTCCATCTTCTCTCTCACCTCAGGTTTTGCCTATGATATCCTTCATTCCCCTTGTTTGCCTAACACATACCTATTGTTTCTTAAGATTTTTAATTTATTTTTTATTGTTTTGACAGAGAGAGAGAGAGAGAGAGAGAGAGAGAGAGATACAGAGACAGAGAGAGAACTGAACTGGGAGAGCTCCCAGTTCAGCATATGGTTCCGCACAGGCCGGGGCCGGGATTCGATCCTCGGTCCCCGGTGCTACAAAGTGAGCACTTAACCCACTGAGCCATCCCGGCTTCCCCTCCTATTGTTTCTTTAGGAATGAACTTCAACCTCTCTTCCTCCAGGAAGCCTTCCCTGATGGCACCCCACAGGCTGGGTTCAGTGTTACCACTGTGTGCCTCTGAGTGCTGTGTACTTGCTACATTGTACTGACCTCACAATACTGTAACTGCCTGTTTCATTGTCTGCCTTCCACACTAGACTATGTACTGAGGGAAAGCATGAAGCATGAATCTCATCCACATCTCCAGTAACTGCTTCAGTATCCAGCATACAAGGAGCTTAAAAAATATTTGCTATATGTTCAAGCAGAAGACAAAGGGTCACTTCATTGAGGAATTGGAGTGTGGGCTTAGCAGCGTAGTGAGAACATCAGCTTGTCCTTGTTGGGGGGAGTATGGGGGAGTCTTGAAGCCATGTCCAAAGAACAAGGTGAGCCACAGGCAAGAAATATGGCTCATTAGGTTTCCCCCCACAATCTTGGATAACTTCCCCATAAACGTAGTTAAGAGTCCTGGGGCAAAGCACAGAATCTGTTTTGTTTTTTTTTTATTTCTGACAAAGAGAGAGAGAGAGATACAGAGACAGAGGCAGAGAGTGAACTGAACTGGGGGGACTCCCAGTTCAGCATATGGGTCCACACGGGCCTGGGCCGGGATTCGATCCCCGGTCCCCGGCGCTTCAAAGTGAGCACTTAACCCACTGAGCCATCCCGGCTTCCCCTACAAAGCACAGAATCTTAAGTTACACAAACCCGACCGGAGGCTCAAGTCCCGACTCTGCCACTTCCTGGTCATGTTTCTGGGTGAGTCTCATCGTCTCTCTGGGCCTTATTTTCTTCATCTATAAAATGGGGTTAAAAGCAGAACTTCCTCCCAAGGTCAATAGTAAAGACTAAATAAGGGGAAGCCGGGATGGCTCAGTGGGTTAAGTGCTCACTTTGCAGCACCGGGGACCGAGGATAGAATCCCGGCCCTGGCCCGTGCAGAACCATATGCTGAACTGGGAGCTCCCCTAGTTCAGTTCTCTCTCTGTCTCTGTCTCTGTCTCTGTCTCTGTATCTCTCTCTCTCTGTCAAAAATAAAATAAATAAATAAATAAATAAATAAAAATAGAATTTTAAAAAAAAGGACTCAATAAGACAAGTTCTATAGAGAACCGGTACCTGGTAAATCCCCAATAGATGCTGGCTCCTCTTAGCACTTTGCACATTCATGACAACAAAGCAGGGCCAAAGTGGGGAGTTTATAACCATGTCTCTGGGCTTGGGCTCCGGAGACCCAAAGAGACGTTCTGTCAAGGGTGGCGTGATAAGCTAAGGGCGGAAGGTTCATTGGCTGAGCACACTACTGCCCCTCAACAAAGATGAGCTCATGACGAAGGAGTTGAGGTCATCGACAGGCGCTGAAAAATGCAGGACGGTGGGCAGCGTGGAAGCCAAGCTCTGTGAGTAATAATGGCTAATCGCATATTGAGTGGAGAAAGTGTTTTAGGGATAGAACTTTCATTAATTTCTCCTCTAGGACAGTTTTAGGAATCCCTGCAGAATAAATTGCTCAGAAGCTTGACAGTGTGTTGAAAGGGTGCTAGACAAGGAGTCATGACACTTGGATTCTTGTCCTTGTTCTGCCAGCTGCCTGCTCCCAGACCTTGAACAGGTCCCTGTCCCTCTCTGGCCTCAGTTAGTCTCAGTGACCCCAAAAGTGCCTCTGAGTTCCGTGGCTAACATGGCAGCCCTCACTGGGTTCAAATTCCAGCTCTATCATTTAGAAACTGTAGCCCTCAGCAAGTCATCCAACCCTCTAAGCAGGTCTCAAACTTGGGTGAACTGGGGATGGTAATTGCATGTACTTCATAGGACTTACCTACCTCCACTCTCCTACCAGCTCTTATGAGGATTAAGAGAAGCAATTACATAAAGCTCTTAGCCCGTCCCTGCACATGATCACTCAGTAAGTGGTAGCTATTACGATTATTTTGAGTCAGTAATTCTCTTGGCACTTTTGACGACAGTGAAACCTGGGAAAACCTCTCACAGACCTTGCATCTGACAGAGATGCATAAATTCCCTCCAAATAGGGACGTCCCAGCCCAGAGGACAGTGAGACAGTGAGGGGTTCTGTCCCTGGGCTTTGGAGCTTTCTGCTTCATTCAGCCTCAAAGTCCCTTTGAACCAGCCAAGCACCTACTTTTATTAAGATCTTTGACTCTGAGCCTCAGTCACTTTTAGTATCAGGCACACTTTGCTATTAATATATATTTGTAGTGTTTGAGAAATTGATAAGTTGTACTTTGTATCCATTACTAGTTTTTTTGAGATTTATTTTTTTATTATTTTTTGACAGAGAGACAGAGAAGGGGGAGGGCCCAGAGCAGTCTCCATAGTTGTATGTCATCAATTTTTCAACATGGTTTTGTTTCACACAGGTGGGCGGGAGCCACACAGGGCAGGAATGGGCTAGTAGCCTCCCGCATGGGACGCACACCCCAGTTCAGCATATGGGTTTGCATGGGCCTGGGCAGGGATTCAATCTTCATTCCCCAGGGCTGCAAAGTGAGCACTTAACCCACTGAGCCATCTGGCTTCCCCCATTACTAGCTTTGAATGTTCTTTTTCAAAAGGAAAAGGAGAAACTTTTGCTTTGCCAGTGGTTGAAAACCTGGAGAATCAGAGACTTGGATTTAAAATCTGGGTTCTCCCACTATCTATGACCAAGGGCAAGTTCCTTCATCCCTCTAAGACTCAACTGTCCTATGTGTAGAAAGGAGTTAGAAACAGTGCCTATCTCTTGGGATTGCTGGTGGGGTTAAATGTGATGATGCAGGTAACGCTCTGGGTATAATGCCTAGGGTACAGTAAGTACTCAGTAAGAGTGCGATGTTTTTATCACCAAGCAAAACCAGTGGGGAGTTAAATTAGCAAGTGATAAAGTTGTTATGAGGCTGTAAATATTCATTAGGTAACCCCACCAGCAGAGGTGGTTAGCCAGGTGGTAGACATTAGCCAAGCAGAGACAACCTCCATGGCTACTGAATCCCCAGACACACGATGGACCCAGTCACGCGTGCTGGTCCAGATTAACAGAGGCCGAGCCTCCCTCCCAGCCCTGCCCTTCTTTCCTTGCTGGGTAACCACGCTAGTTCCCTCCCTTCTACAGATGTCCATTTTCTTGCTTATCAGAGGCAAGGATGGGCTAGAACAGGGGTGTCCAACCTTGTGGCTTCCCTGGGCCACATTGGAAGAATTGTCTTGGGCCACACCTAAAATACACTAACACTAACCATAGCTGTTGAGCTAAAAAAATAAAAATAGAAATTAACAATGTTTTAAGAATTTGTGTTGGTCTGCCTTCAAAGTCATTGGGCTACAAATTTACATTTCTAAACTCCTCTCCTTTAAGGATTGTGCTAAATTCCTATGCACTTGTCATTTACACGTTCATCTGGTTACTTAATCAACTCCATGACTAAGTCTTTCATAGTTCTTTACATCAGTCCCCTTTTAGCCTTAGAGTACATTTGGAGAGAGCTGATGTCTTTTCATCTATGTATGCTCTGCCCTGGGACCTCTTGCAGAGAGAGCACAGGCTGTAGGCTTAGCGAGCAGGGGCCCAGGTCTGCCACTTTCTAAACATGAGCCCCTGAGAAGGTCACACCCCTCTGCTAGCTTTTGTCTTCCTTTGCTGTGAAATGAGAATAAGGACCACTTCCCCACTGTACCACGTAAAGGTTACGGGGACGTGAGGTGGTTCAGAGCAGGGCAAAGCATCCAGGCCGTTGCGTGTGAGTCACTTCTCAGGGCTCTTGTCTGCAAGCCAGGAGCAGACACTCTCTTCAGCTGTGTTTGCACCTAGGGTCTGCTGGGACCCTCTCCAAAGGCCCCAGGCATAGGGCCCACCTGATACTAGAGTCAGCACAGAGGAAACAAAGAAGCGAGACCTGAAGGTGACCTAGTGCCCATCCATGGCACTTCAGGGTACGTACGGCAAAATGTCATCTTTTTCTTCAAAAAGAAAGATTAAGTGAGATTTTATTGTTTCTTCCCAAGGCAGTTATCACCTTCTAATATACTCTATAACTTACTCATTTATTGTGTTTATTATTTATTATATTCTTCTCACTAGAATGTAAGCTCCACGGGGGCAGAGTTTTTGTCTCTTTTGTTCGCTGATATGTCTTTGCACCCAGCCCAGTGTCTGGTGCATAGTAGGTACTCAACAAATATCTATTGAAGGAATAAATGAAGGTGCTTTGAAATCTGGAGAATGTTGCAAATGTCTATAATAATAACTACAGATGCCTGATCATACATTTTGATTTTTTTGTTTGTTCCATTTGCTGATTAGATCTGCCATTTAGCTGATACCCTGACACCAAGCCAGATACTCCTCAGATGTAAGACAATGGCCACACTTCAGTGTTTCATCTCATGGTAGGCTGACCAGACATCCCGTTTTAAACAGGACAGAAAACAACAGTACTGTCCCATTTCAAACGGAACGTACCGCCAACCTAGTCTCACTGGGTTAAATTCAAGGTGTCAGTAAACTGACCATAAGTACCATTTTGTTGTTGTTGTTCAATTTACTGGGGTAACATTGGTTGGTAAAAATTACATAGGTTCCAGGTGTATAATTCTACATCACAATCATCTATACATTGCATTGTGTGCTCACCACCTAGAGTCAGTTCTCTTTCCCATAAGTACCATTTGAAACAAGACAGTACTGTCGTTTCCTGACCCTTTTAAAGCTATGCCTCTGGTCAGCCTAGCTCAAAGGCAAAATGTAGCAACAGGTAACAGGATCTTTGCATTTGAGTGTTCTTCCCTCTTAGAACCTGTCTCTAAAATTCTGTGTATCTCAGTTCCCATCGCTGACACTCTCCGCATTCCTCATCTTCTCCCTCATGAGCTCATCTTCTCCCAGAGGTTTAAATGTCCCTCTCTTTGCTGAAGCATCCGGACCTCATTCTCTGGTCCTGATTTCTACCACCAAACATCAAACTGCTTACCTGACTTTTCCACTTGATGTGCTGTGCCTAGAACCAGTGCAAAATGAAAATATGGGTGCCTTGTTCAAAATGCATTAAGATTGTCAAGACAGTGACAGTGATAGCAGAGCATGAACCTAAGTGCAGGACCCTGCTGAGCACAGGGCAACTGCCCAGGTGGCATACCCAATGAGGTTGGCCTTGCCTGCAGACAATTCGACAATTCAAACTCAGCAAGCCCAAAATTTAGCTCATCATCTTTCTCCCATCCCAACATGCACCTCCTCCTCCCAAGGCCCTCATCTTGAAGAACAGCCCCACCTTGCACCCAGTCACGTGAGTTAGACTGAGGCTGGCACCCCATCCTCATCACAAAGCCTACAGAGTCTACTGCCCAGAGGCCTCTGCCACCGATCTATACCGCTCCTTCCTCTCAGATGCTCCCTTAACCTGCCTTCCTAACCACACCCCACCTCCCATCTCACACCCACGCTGAGCCATTCTGCAGATCACTGCAGAGTGATCTTCCCAAAGTGCAAATCCTTAACGTGAAGTCCAGACTCTTCCATACAGCATATAAAGCCTAAGTGACGTGGCTTCCACTTCCTTACACAGCAACCCCCTGAACTTTGTTCAGTTCCTTCCCACGTGCCACTCTTGTGGCTTAAAACAGCCATTCATGCTCTTACCCTTACCCCTTTCCCTTTCATTAGATTTCTGCCTTTCTTCTGGGGACCCTCTGCTCTTGCTCTTACCCCATCAGCATTGTTTATGAAATAGGGTAATTCCGGTTTGCTGGTCCAATCCTTTAATGGGTAGAAAGCTACTGAAGGTGTCTCTCTGCATTCCTGGGACTGGCACAGTGCCTGGCTACTTAAGGCCATTGTAGCTCTAACTGAGGCAGGTTCTAAGTAGGAAAACAAAGGTGGGTAACCTTTCAACTGATGGACCAAAACTGAATAGATAAACAAACATGTTCCATCAATGCACCTTTTTCAAAGTCTCTCTAGACAGCAGCCACACAAACTTATAAAAGGGTGTCCCAAAATTCACGCAAGAAGTAATTTTGATAGAAAACACAGGTTTATAATTAAAAATTGTAAATTTTCATTGCTCAACAATGAAAACACATTGTTCTTTCATGTAGCACTCCATTTTTAATAACCCTGAACTGTCAGCTGTCACACTATCTTTCTTTTTTGTTGGCAACACTTTACCACACAAATGACACAAAATTCAAATCTTGCGTGAATTTTGGGACACCCTTTCCATGGATTTTATGCACTCATTTATTACAGAACACACAAGTACACATTTAACTCAGGAAGGGGGTGAAGAGTGGAGGGACAATCATACTTAATATTTTCTTTCCAACATCCAGCCCCCACCCACCCCACTCTCAGGGCAGACAATTGGGACAACATCCAGCCCCCACCTACCCCACCTTCAGGGCAGATGATTGGGGCCATCTGCATCAACACTGAGGACAGCCGTGTACCCTAGGGCTAAGCTAAGGTGCCACTACCATCTTAGGTCCTAGTAAATGTCCTTTCTATGGAAACAGGGAGGAAAAATCCTTGAGTAAGTCATATACTCCCCATGACTTCATTTTCTGGTATCCCGATCCTTTATACTCCCCCATGACTTCATTTTCTGGTATCCCAATCCTTTAAAAACTTGGAAAAGAACAGGATGTCTTTTCTTTATCCGAATACCTAATTATCAAGAATACTGAAACCGTTTATATCATTTTAGGGGAATAAGATAAGAAAACATCGCCAGAGGAAACATGACCCATACTTTAAAAGATGGACATCATATGCGGGAAAACATTCTGAATGAGATCAATATAAACAGGGTTCATTGTATTTTAAATAGCAGGATTTAAGTGGGCTTTTATTCATAATGACGATGGACAGTCCTTTAAATGATCCTGAAGCCTCAGCGGGACAAAAGCAGAAGGGAGTAAGTGATGGCCCAGAAAGCCTATCTGCAGGATCCTTAAATGAAGCAAAATTAAAATGCTTTTTTTTTTTTCTTTCAGAAAGCCAAACAAATTGTAAGTAGGAACAATTAGGTGACGACAATTCCTCTAGTAAAAAAAAAAAAAAATCTAATTCTGTTTTCCTATTTATAATAGGGCTAGAAGCTTTCAGAGTCCTCCAGTCACATGTGGGCTGGTTTGAAGCTGAGCTTTAATTTAGGATAAAAATGCTCAGGGAAGAAATGGGGCAGGAACTTTGGTCTGTGTACAACTGTAACCTACACTTAAGAATACCCAGCTAGTTAGTTCCAGATTTCAACCATGAAACCACAAGGAGGTAAACAGCTAGTTCACCCCGAGAAAGCCAGTGTTCTGAATTGCCAAAGAATTCTCATAATCTAAAAATGCAAATGCCACTTAAGTTAAGGAGCAACTGTTACAGGTGATGTCATTTAACCTCACTCTCCGAGACGTGCTGATTTCTGAGGGGACCAACAGGGTGCTCTGGCACGTTAGTTTGGACTTTTGAGCCTGGGTTTACCAAGTAATAATGCTCAGCACCATTTTACAGGGCTTCTGGTTAAAGATTCCATTTTGATTTTAATGGAAAGTTCAGTGAAATCTACCCAGAGAACAAACTAGAGGAAGACCTACTCCCAGGAAGTAGTCGACATCCGCTGATATTTCTAATTTACCCACAGAAAACTCTCCAGTTAAAAAAACAGGCTAGCTAGTAATCTATTTAAAGCCGTGGCTGACATGATAAATGAAACAGAATAAATGTATACAGCGAGTGAGCCTCCTCAGGAACACGGGGGGACCAGAGCGCTTCTGCTGACAGCGACTTTCCCGTCAGTGGCCTGTCTCTCTTGGAGGCAGCTGTCAATCACGGGCCAGCCTGCGCTCCCGGGGGAGTTCATTGTGCCCGCAGACAGTTGTGGAATAACTGCTCCTAGGCGTCAGAGCAGCAGATGGAGTGTATCTGTCAATCATTGTCACTAATTATTAACTTCTGTCACTCAGAGCAAGGCAACATCTCGGCGCCTGATCCGCTGTGATTTGATCTGCCACGCCACCTCGGAGACAGACAGAGCAGCCCTTCATTCCGGTCACACTCGCAGCACTTTGCTGGGTCAGCCGCAGTGACTCAGTGCTGGCGTCCTGGACCGGCTCGGACACGTGGGTGTGCGCACAGGCAGGCTTCCGGGGGCGCAGGCACCGTGAGGGGCCTCCCCCAGGGCCCGGGCCCGGGGCTCTCCTGCTCATTAATTATTGAGGAAGAAGGGTTTTATCTTGGCCGCTGGCAGAACGAGGGCCAAAGGGTAAGAGAAGACCAATTTGGAAGGTTTTCTTCTCTTCACACCACCCTGGGACCAGCGATTATCAGCCCAGTTCCCATTGATTATATTCCTATGATCTTTTCTCAACCCTCTGATTTTGGAGCTGGAGATGTCAGCCTGAATAATTAATTAAGGCATCTGTAGCAGACTTTGCAAACAGGAGCTCCCACTGAAGGGGATATTTGCTACCCTGGGCTCAGAGAGCCTCTTTGGACAAGCCTGGGAAGGGAGCTTCGAGATCTTCAAGGCCAACTTCCCCAGAACTGGGACATGACTTGTCCAAAGTGGCACAGCCCACTTTCCTGGCACCCGCAAGGAGACCGCTCCCCATGCACGGACACGGAGCTCAGAGCTCCTGGGCTCCGTGCCAGCTGCCCTCCACCAGACCATTTGGGAAGATGGACAGGATCCTGGGAGAGGCTGAGTCATCATGGCAGTCCCCCACCCACACTCTGACATCAGACAGCCAGGAGACCTCAGATAAGTCACTGTACCTCTCTGAACCATGATTGCCTCATCTTCCAAACAAGAATAGTTCTAGAACCTTCTTCAAAGGCATGCTGCAAGAGTTAAATGAGACTATTCAGGTGAAAGCACCTAGCACATTGCCTGCCTGGCACATTGGAAGCTCTCAACCAATATTAGCAATGATTGTTCACACCAGACCAGTGCAGGGACTGGTCTAATCTCAAGAAGTAAAAACTGGATTTTAAGAGCCATTGGGAAGTGTTCATCAATCATTATTTGTGTAAGTGCAAGTGACTAGATTGACGTTAGACAAGCTCTAAATCTCACAAACCTAGTTGTAGTTCCCACAGCTGGGTCCTTCAGGACCCACTTTGGTGGGTTGACAAGAATTTATGGTAAGTCTATCAATCCTTTATGTGTAAATAGTAACACACACTCAGCTGGGTCTCTCTCTCCAATAGAAGTCATCCTCTTAGGTAACTAAAGCACTCCCCCTCACTCGGTTGCCATTCCTACTTGCTTTTGCAAACTCTTTTTGATGGAAGATGCTCTGGGAAGTTCTAGCCCAACCCTGATTAGAGACCAAGCCAAATTCCAAATTCTAAATTCACATGGTCTGACTGTGTTTGCAAAAGCAACCTGATGCTTCCAGCACCCACCAGGGATGTTCTAAGTCCTCCAAGATGAAACGCTGGTACTTTTCCCTTCCTCAGAGGATCCTCCCAGACCCATTCCTCCAGTTACAATGGCCATGTAACAAATTCACCCAAAACTAGGTGGTATTAAACATTCATTTATTATGCTCTTGGGTTCTTGGGCTTCAGACAGGGCAGGGCAGAGATGGCTTGCCTATGCTCCATGATCTCTGGGGCCCCAGCTAGATGCTGGGCCAGGTACGGCTCCTCAGGGATCCTTCTCTCTCTCCAAGTAGCCTCTTCAGACGATCTCTCCAATATCTCAACTTCAAGGTAATCAGATTGCTTACATAGCAGCCCAGGGGTCCCATGGAGCCTGGAGAGGAGGCAGGGAGGGAAGGAGAAAGAGAAGCTTCCTCCCACCTTCTATGACCTAACCTCCAAAGTCATGCCATCTCATTTCCTCCACGCTCTCTTGATCAAGGCAATTATCAAGGTCCACCCAGGTTGCAGGGGAGTTAGCCTCACATTGTCCGAAGAGCATGAGGGGGAGGTATTTGCCATGCCTCCCGTGAACAATCTCCTAAAGGCTGGACCTGTCTTCAAAGAAGGCTCACGACTCCAGCTCCAGAAGGTGAGAAGCCTGGGGCCTCAACTGAAGCTCACACCTAGGACAGACCCTCTGAAATCTTGAGTGGGAAGAGGTCTTGAGGTTGCTACCTTGACATCATGCTCAGCCTCAGCACACAGCGGGTTCAATCAGAACAAAATGCCTTTGCCTAGCATTTATCTTGCCCAGGCCTTAGCATGAGTGATGAATGCCTATTCCCGGAATGTGCCATTCTCCTCCTGCCTTGGGGCCTTGGCATATTCCAGGCCCTCTGCTAGGAACCTGAAAGCCAGATGAGATGAGATGGATCACAGCATCAGATCATGGTCACATGGCAGACTTACATGGCAGGAATCCCACTTCACCGCAGCCTTGCTCAAAGAGAACCCAGTTCATATGTTCTTGCTTCTCTAGGCTGCATGGGTGGGTTCCTTTGTGCTCTCTGCCATTAAAGAGTAAGGCTTGTTGTCGACACAGCATCAAATGCTGTGCGTTTTCCAGTTTTATGCCTCAAGTACAGTCATGGACTTGTACCACGGTGACATTTCGGTCAACATCAGAGCACACATACTAGCGATGGTGTAGCTGTCAGAACATCGTGGTGCCACATGTGACTCACGTGCTTGTGTGATGCTGCTATAAACTATTGGGCTGTCAGTGGTATGAAAGGATAGCAATACAATTAATTATGTGCGGTATATACTAACTGAAAGTGATCATAACTGTGTTACTGGTTTACGTATTTACTATACTATACTTTTTATCCTTATTTTAAAGTGTACTCTAATAAAAAACATTGCTATAAAGCAATACGCCATGTTCTGCTGGCCACAGTCTCCTCCAGCTCATGTTGACCACATCTCTTGTGCATGACTTTCTCTTAAGCTTGATTTGATTTTGTGTTGTTTTATAAATTGTGTACAGTGTTGACAAAGTCTACAGGAGTGTACAGTATGTCCTAGGCCTTCACATTCACTCACCACTGACTTACCCAGAGCAACTTCGAGTCCTGGAAGCTCCATTCATGGTAAGTGTAGCATTTTAAATCTTTTATACCATATTTTTACTGTACATTTCCTATGTTTAGATACCTAAATTCTCACCATTGTGTTACCATTGTGTATGGCACTCAGAGCAGTAACATGCTGTATAGGCTTGTAGCCTAGGAGCAATGGGCTGGACCACATCACCTAGGTGTGTAGTAGATTATACCATCCAGGTTCATGTAAGTATACTCTACGATGTTCACGTGATGACAAAATCACCGAAAGATGTATGTTTCACAACAGGTCATAAAGCGGTGCATGGCTCTATAGTCAAGCCTCACACAGTGTCCAGTAGAATTTTCTGTGATGGTGGAAAAGTTCTACACTATCCAATGCAGTCGCCATTAGCCACACATGGCCTTAAAACTTAAACTGAGAATTTAAAGTGTGGCTAGCTGCAACTGAGGAGCGAACTTTCCATTCTAACTTTATTAATTGATTTGAATTTAAGTTTCAATAGCCACACGTGGCTAGTTGCTACTGTACCGGACAGCCCAGGTTCCATTCGCAGGCCTCAGCGTACATCTAAATCCTAAGGCAGAAAAGAGATTCCAGGCTCGGAGACAACCCTATGGAAGATAGGCTCACCTCTGCCTCCCGTCCCCATGGGTCCTAACTCACTGGGGGAACATTTAAGAAAGAGGAAAGAAGAAATTGCAAAAGGTGAGTTCAGAACCCTTCACTACTGATTGCCCCATTCAATCCAGTCTTTTCTGAAAATTATATTCAGACTGCTTCTCTTGCTAAATATTAGAATGCCAGGGAGCTGGAATTCAGCATCAGAAAACCAACAGGCTTCTGCCTTGAGCAGCCTCTCCATCATACCAGCACCTGCACAGAAAGCAGAAAACTTCTCTGGCCAATTTTTTGTCTTTTAATTCTGAGAGACCAGAATGCCAGAACCACCCAGCAGGTGGTGAAAGGGTATGCAGAGTGTGCTACTGAAGGAATCTAACAACACAGAACTGGCCATCAATGTAATCTGTGGCTGACAGGAGCTTCAAGCAGAACTAATGTCTCAGTTATAGACCTCGTTAGCCAAGCAGGATTTTTACCCTTTTCCTTACTGTGATTGTGGGTTTGTGTTTTTCCCAGCTGCTATTGAGCAGTAGGAATTGTGTAACAATGTTAAATTATTTGCCATTTCCGGGAGGGGGGAAAAATCAATTAAAAAAGAGTCAAGGGAGAAGGTAAAAATGAATTTCTTCATCATGTGTGTTGATCATTTAAGACAGGGTTTTCCCCTGCAGGGAGGCTGCAAAGAATAACAGTAATTCTAAGGCACTGGATAAAGAAAAAAGTTCTCTCTCAGTGGTGATTAACGCTGCCATCGTGCATCCTTTCCTGAAAAAAAAACAAACACAAAAAAACACAAAGGTTTGGCATTCTCCAGTTCAACCTCCAGCTTGGTGCAGCCTCCTCAACTTCCCAATCAAGTCTAAATGGGGGTGCTCAGTGAAGGAGGGCCTATGTGGGCTGACCAGATGTCCCATTTTAATGGGACAGACAACAAAAGCACGTCTGGTCAGTCTAGTCTCACCGGGCTAAATTTAAAGTGTCAGTAGGCTGGACATATGTGCTGTTTGAAACGGGACAGTACCATTGTTTTCTGTCCCCTTTAAAACGAGACGTCTGGTCAGCCTACCTATATGGAACCGGCCATGCTATGCTTACTGTTGACAAACGCATACCCTTTACAAAATACAAATGCATTTTGTTCCTCCTATGGGTCTTTCTGGGAAAAACCTGGCTGTCCTTCCTTCTGATGAGTCTCTTCCAAGAAAACAGGGAACAAATGCCTCACATCAAACCTCCTTGTCTGCCCCCCAGTCCTGAGCCGGAAACTTCCAGCAGAGGCAGCAAGCCTCTCTATGTGCTCCCATAACCTCCGACAACTCGATTTGCTAACCATATTTCTGCTGGAGAAACTTTTATAAAATATTACAATCAATTCAATTGCATTAGCACATTTGAACCTTTAAGTTCAACACTGGAAAACACAATACTTCTCTATTACATCAAGTGTCTGGTCAGATATATATCATACGAAACTGAAACCAGAGGCACTGGGGGACCCTGTTTACCCCAACTTAGCAAAAGGAATTATCTGACAGTTGGAAATGAAAAACTACTAATAAACATTACAGTTTATTGAAAAGTTTAAACAATAAGATTAAGGAAACTTCTGCAATATTAAGAAATGTATATTATCCTACTTTACCTTGCTTGGGGAATTCCTCAAGGATGTATTATTCTGTTACACCACCAAAAAGCCTGTGTTATGTTAAGGGATTCTGCCTTCCTGCCTGCATTCCACATGAATCTAAAATTAAGAGGCAATCTTTCTTCAGCACATTGTACTTCCCTAAATTAGGTTTGGTTTCCAGAGCAGAATTTGGAAGTCGGTGGTTTTTTTTCTCTGGGTAACTATTGGCCCTTAATAATAAGTGCTCTAGAGAATTTATTTCTCTAGTGCTTTGGTTGTTAGCACTGAAACATATGCATGTGAGGCAGGTGCATGCTGGGATGGAATGCTGACCTCCAGGCCAGGGCCCAGGATACATACAAAGCAATGAAGAGGAGCCAGGGGCTGTTGCAGGAAGTGGACTGGCCTCTGGCCAGCCAGGAACCAAGAGGTCGGTGGGTGTTCTAGGCTTCCAGAAAGCAGCCTCCAAAATCCTCATAGATCGTTGGATTGAGTGACCTTGACCCATAGCAAAGTCCTGCTTCTTGGACTGCTTTGTTGCCTGCTTTCACAGCTCATCACTCAAGGGGTTGTCACTTGGCCCCCAACAATTGTCTGTCTAGGCACGAGGGGTTTCAAGAGAGCCAGGCTACAGTGTTGCTGTCAGGATATAAAGCTCCTGATGGAGAAAGACCCCAGCCAGTGGCCAGCCACCTAACAACCTCTCAAGGTTCCTCCACTCTAAATGGACAGTATTGATAATGAAACCCAGATGTCACCTTGGCCCGGGAGACCTACAGAAGGGCCTTTTAAACCCTCCTACGAATATGATACGGGTTGAGTGCCCTGACTCGCCCCCATGGTGTCTCTGTTCTGCCCTGTATCACCTCAGGTGCAAAGCTCAGCAGCCCCATGACCAGTGTCCAGTAGAAATCCATTCACACTGCGCATTTGGTGAGTTCCAGTAGAATCTATGAAGATTTGGGTAGTATGGGGAATGAGAAGAGGGGAGAGGGAGGGGCCCCATCAGACAGTACAAAGCGCAGCCTAGTCCCTCAGCCCCAGCTTAGTGAGGATCCCACAGCTCAGTGGCAATGGGCATTCCACACCCTAGAGACATTTCCTCTACCAGGTACCCATGTTTTTTTTTAATTATTTCTGCCATGGGGGGACAAAGCACTCAGAGCCATCATACTCTCAGCCTCCTGGGAGGACCGACAGCAGGGGTTGGGAGATGCAGCCCTTACATGCAGCTCATAGGATGCAGCCTTTGGCTAGGATGTGAAGGCTTCTGTCCCTGCATTGCTAATTAGCACCTACAGAAGTAGAATCTGTGGTCCTGGTGGTGTTCATGCTGGCCCAGCCTGGGTGTTTAGATCTAGATGGAGAGGATCCGTGTGGAAGGCCGGGACAAGGAAATGTGTGTTATTATCTCAAATACACCTGATTCCTTGGGTAACAGCTAGAAATCTTTGTGTTCCCAGGCCTCCCTACAGAATGAGCATCATTTTATGTCCGTACTGGCACTGGTTAGATCTTTGCTGGTGCTTGTATCTTTTATAGTCTGAAACTCCAAACCAAAACTACTTTTGTTCCAAAATCGCTATATCTCACCAACCTGCTGCTACAGCTGTTTAACTCTTACCCCACCCCTTACAATCTAATTACCTCAAGACCCTTCAGTCTTTTGAACACCCCCACTCCCACCCTCAATTATGAACATCCCCCCACCCCCTTTCAATTGGAATTGTCAGGGCAGAGCTTGGCTCCCACAGGTTAGCTCATTTAGGACTTGCTTTCATCCACTATGTTCATGTATGTTGGAAATGTCCCCAAATGCATTTTAATCTCCATCTGCCATTATAGGGAAATTTTCCCAAATTTTTTATTATTACATCTTGTAGCTCTAGAATGTAATGTTTAACCATCAAACCTCAAGACAGGCAGGCTTGTATGTTAAGCTCCAAATCTTTTCTCTCTTGGAAATTTCTGCATCATAAATTGTTAGCTGCACACTCAAAAATGTAATGGTTTGCATTGGTATTCAACTGCATTCTTTTATGTATTTATTTACTTTTTCTGGCACACTGGAATGAGCACTGGAACCTGTCTCTCCTCAGGCCCACAGGAAGTCAACAGGCAACTGCATTTTCTATTCCAAGGAAGGTCATTTTGCCAAGTTGAACATCCCAATGATGACCACACACCTACGGTAATTCACAAATTTTGGACAAAGTAGCCAATGAGGCCAAATATAACAGAAACCACCCGAATTCATAGCAGTACCCACTCATAGTGACATCTGTGCCTGGTGTCCTGTAGCTACAGCCTCCATACAATCTAAGTCCTCGAATGTGAAACCTCTATACACAAGCCCACCCTGTGCTTTGTGGAAAGATGGGGGTGAGCAGCAAAGCGGGCAGATATCAGAAACAACAATGCTCATCTTACAGTACTGCCCATTTAGAAGCGTCCTACCTGCTTCACAGAAGCTCTGGGTGAAAAGAAACAGCATTTGATCCCCATTGCCCCACTTTCTCTTCACAACCTGCCCCTGTTAGGCATTATTGTGTCCATTTCCTAGCTGAGGAAATGGAGGCTCTGAAAAGCAGTCACTTGTCAGAAATCACAGTTAGGGAGTTGCAGAGGTGGGAACTTGTGCTCGGGCCCATTCACCTTTAAAACGCTTTCCAGGAGTTATTCATAGTCCAATCTACCCCACCCCGCTCCTCATGCCCACCCCCATCATCCAATGCCGGAATCACTACTGTGGCCTCCAGATCTAGTGGCCATCCTGCTTTTTGCTCAAACACCTGGGTGGGGAGGGGCTCACGCCCTTTGAAGCAGTCCCTGTCCCCCATCAGCACACCTACTCTTTCTTGCCATTCCACTGGAGAGAGCCAGGAAGCCTTCCGCCCCCCAGAGACAGGTCGATAAGATGGAAGCCTTAGAGGTAGCTTCTAAAATAAATAAATAAATAAATAAATAAATAAAATTAGAAAGAATCCTTCAAAACAGGGGGAAAAAGAGAAAATACAGCCACAGCCAGAAACTTAGCCTGCTCCAAAGTATTCGTCAACTTCACTTTTTTTTTTTTTTTAGATTTATTTTTATTGTTTTTGACAGAGAGAGAGAGAGAGATACAGAGACAGAGACAGAGAGAAGGGAAAGGGCCCAGAATAGTCTCCATAGATGCACATCATCGGTTTTTCCACATAGTTTCATTCCACAGGTGGGTGCGGGGCTGCACAGGGCAGGAACTGGGCCAGGGTCTTCACCCCAGTGAGAACCGAACTGGGGACACTCCCCAGTTCAGCATATGGGTCCACACGGGCCGGGGCCAGGATTCGATCCTCAGTCTCCGGGGCTGCAAAGTGAGCGCTTAACCCACTGAGCCATTCCGGCTTCCCCTGGTACTTTCTTATCAAATTAAGTATATAGTAGGTCCTCAAATAATATCTTTTCATTCATCATTGCTTCATTATAACATTGACGAGATGCTATAGGAACTTAACTCTTGTTTACATCGATTAGCCTACGGTAAAATTGGTTTTGCTATACATCGTTGCCCTTAAAGTCCAAGAACCTATTGACAATATTAAGTTAGGACTCACTGTACACCAACCCTGCAACCCATCAATTCTATTCCTATGTATTTTACCAAGAGAAATGAAAGCAAATGTCCCCCAAAAGACTGTAGCCAAATGTTTATAACACCTTCATTTACATTAGCCCAAAACTGGAAATGATCCATACTAGCAAAAAGATAAGAAAAAAAAAAGAAAAGAAAAGAAAGAAAGAAAGGAAAAGTAAGCCCATGATAATCAACTAAAAAATCTAGTAGAAAATCTAAGCATTTCAGTAAGATAACTGATTACAGATTTAATATACTTATAAAGATTGATAGCTTTCCTATATATGACTCACAAACCATTAGAAAATATAGAGGAAGAAAAGAAAATCCTATTTATAATAGCAACAAGAAAGAAATAAGCCTAACAAGAAATGTACAGGTTTTCTAAGAGTACAACTTTAAAACTCTAAATGATGAAGACACAACCAGCACCGAAGTTTCAGTGGCTTAACCCAATACCAGCTTATTTTTCTCACCTGAAGTTAGCTGTGTAGCTCAGCAAATGTTCAAGGCAGCTGCCCTCCATGTGTGGCTCAGCACTGGGCTTGCTTTGCTTCTGTAACGCTTCATGCCTCCATGATCATCAAAGCAGAGGAATGGAAAGTAGAGAATCACACTTGGGTTTTGTCATTGCCTCAGCCCCAAAGTGTCACATGTCACTTTTGCTCACATTTCACTGACCAGAATGAGTGATGTAGCCTACTGCCATCTGCAAGAAGTGGCACAACTCAGGGGAGCAAATTAAATACTTGGTGAGCATTTACTGCTTCTGCATGAAGGTCAGATTGTGATCTTGATTTAAAAGACTCAGTAAAGATATCAATTCTTTGTAAATTATGCAGTAAATAATCCCAATTAATGTACCAATGGGATATTTCTTAGAACAAGACAAGTGAATCTCAAGTCTATATGTGAAACATGTAAGTATATGCAGAAAATTTCTGGGGAAAAAATAAAAAGAATAATGGCAGTAGGGACTAGCCCTACTACATATTAAAACATATTACAAAGCATCAGTAATTAAAATAGTTTGGTACTGAAATGTGAATAGAGAAACCAATCAATGGAAAAAAAATAGGTCTAAAGTAGACACAAACATATATTGGAATTTGGTTTATAATAAGATGGCATTTCAAAACAACAATGAAAATTTTTTAATTACTTTCAAGTGTGCAAAACAACATAATCACTAGACATTTACTCAACTCACAAAGTAATAACCTTAACAACTCTACTACCCACAGGACACTGTACATAGTTATTATATTTTGTATTCTGTACTTTATATCCCATGGACTATATATATTTTTAATTATAGTTGACATTCAATATTATTTTATATTAGTTTCAGGTGTATAGCACAGTGGTTAGGCATTTATATAATTTATGAAGTGATAGTCTAGTACCCATCTGACACCATCATAGTTTTGTTTTTTTTTTAAGATTTATTTATTGTTTTTGACAGAGAGAGAGAGATACAGAGACAGAGACAGAGAGAAGGGGGAGGGCCGAGAACAGTCTCCATAGTTGCACATCATCGGTTTTTTCACATAGTTTCATTCCACAGGTGGGCTTGGGGCTGCACAGGGCAGAAACTGGGCCAGGGTTTTGCCCCGGTGAAAACTGAACTGGAGGAACTCCCCAGCCCAGCATATGGGTCCACACAGGCTGGGGCCGGGATTCGATCCTTGGTCCCCAGGGCTGCAAAGTGAGCACCTAACCCATTGAGCCATCCCAGCTTCCCAATCATAGTTTTTACATTGTTGACTATATTCCCCATACTGTATCTCACATCCTCATAACTGTTTTGTAACTAATCCCTTCACTTTTCTCACCTATTCCCACAACCTTCGGCCCATCTGGCAACCATCAGTTTGTTCTGTGTATCTGTGAGTCTATATCTGTTTTGTTTGTTCATTTATTCTGTTCTTTAGATTCTACATATAAGTGAGATCATATGGTATTTGTCTTTCTCAGTCTGCCTTATTTCACTTAGCGTAATATCCTCTAGGTCCTTCCATGTTGTTGCAAAGGGTAAGATTTCATTCCTTTTTATGGCAGGGTAATACTCCATTTTATGAATGTACCACAATTTCTTTTTTTTTTTTTATGTTTATTTTATTGTTTGAGAGAAGGTGAGAGAGAGAGACTTTTTTTTTACTATCAATGAACTTACATTAATACATCATTATCACGCACAGTCCATAGTTTATATTAAGGTTCACTTTTAGCATTGTATGTTCTATGGGCTTCGACAAATGTATATTGACATGCATCCACTATACAGAGAATGTAGTTTGTTTCACTGCCCTAAAAATCCTATTCATCCCTTCCTCCCCCAGAACACCTGGCAACACCTAATCTTTGCTTTATTCCTTTTTTAGGATTTATTTTTATTGTTTTTGACAGAGAGAGAGAAAGACAGAGAGACAGAGAGAAGGGGGAGGGCCCAGAGCAGTCTCCATAGTTGTACATCATTAGTGTGACATAGTCTCATTCCACACAGATGGATATGGGTCTGCACAGGACAGGAACCAAACTGGGGGCCTCCCACATGGGAGGCAAGAACCTTCACCACCATCTCAGAGATTACCAGTTCTGCCGCAGTTCAGCATATGGGTTTGCACAGGTTGGAGCTGGGATTCGATCCCTGGACCTTGTGGTTACAAGGCAAGCACTCAACCTATTGAGCTATCCCCGCATCCCCCACAATTTCTTTATCCAATCATTTATTGATGGACATTTTGATTGTTTCCAACAATGAGGAAATTTTCGATTTAATAAATAGTATTAGAACAACTGGCTAGCTATTTGGGAGATAAAAGCTAAATCCTTACCTCATTTCTTATACTAAAACATTCTGGAGAAAGAAAAGATTTAAATATTTTAAAATAAAATTACAAAAATATGAAAAATACTTTTGAAATTTTGAGAAATATATTTAAGATTTAAATAAGATACATGTCCCATGAGTTATTTTAAAATCAATTTTTTTAATAAATAAAATCAAATTTAACTACACAAAAATTTGAAAATATCGACAAAATAAAATAAAATAAAAAAAGTGGTAAACTGGGAAAAGACTAATTTCCACATTATGTAAGAATTTTCAAAATTCAATAAGAAATAGTCAAACAACCCGATAGAAAAATGGTGACAAACAAAACAACAACAACAGAATACAGATGATTTTTAAACATTTGAAAAGATGTTCAGCCTCAATCATCACTGTAAGGGTTCATAATGAACCACCCTAAGACTTGCCTCAGTGGTATGCAGATTTTTTTGAGCTAAAAGCAACTGAGACCTTCAGGCCCTAGAGAAATTCCACCCTGCCCTTAACAACCTAAAGGAATTTGAATCAGGGGCCTTGTCCATAAGAGATGATCAGCAATGACCTATCTATATGGCAGGACAAACTGCTGATTACTGAACAATGTGCTCTCCCTGCAATGGCCTTCCAGCTTTAGAAGGTGCCTCATTCCTAGCTCAGAATGTCATATATACCTCATTTTTCCTTCCTGTTTCTGAGCCTCTCATGTATGCGGGTCTCTGACTCTCTGATGTATGCAGGGTTCCCATACATATGGATGTAAGTAAATAGACCAGCTGGAAGAAACTTGAAGGTAGAGGTTTCTTCCTCCACTGCATCATGAAAGCAATGAATTATTATTTTTCATCTATCAGTTTGGCAAAGATTTTTAAATGCAATCATATCTAGTATAGATGAAGATACAGAGATACCAGCAATGATCAGATCAGGTACTGTCAATGGGGGTATAAATTGGGGCAACTTCATTGAAGGACAAATTGGCAATAAATGTCACATTTTCAACCTACATGTCCTTTGACCCAGAAATTTAACTTCTAAGAATTTTTTTACAGATATACTCACACACATTTGCAAAAATTATATACAAGAATTTTGCTGCAGCTTTTTTATGTGACAAAAAAAAAAAAGAAAGAAAGAAAGAAAGAACACCTGAAAAACCTAACCAGTCAAACCAGGCATCAATAGCATAAATGCATAAGTACAGTGAATGTTGTAAATAAAGAGATCTGGGAAAGATACACTAACAAAAGCAGATGCTGAAGGTGGGAAAGGTGCTGAAGATGCGCTCAGGGGAGACCAGGATTGGAATCAGACTTACTGTATCCTTGTTTTTACTATTTTGATTTTTGGATCCTTTGAATGTATTATCTATTTCAAAAGCAAAACTGAATTTTAAAATCAACAAGGAAAAGAATGAGATCGATCTATATATGCTAATACAAAAAGATCTCCAAATATACTGTTAATTGGAAAAAAACAAGGTGCTGAAGCCTGTCTAGTATGCTAGTATTTATATGGAAAAAATATGCATTGAAAATGCCCAGAAAGATGCCTAAGAAACTGCTAACGGGGATTTTCTCTGAAGAGGAAACTGGAAATCTGGAATGGAAAAATCACTTTTCATTTCATACCCTCTAGTAGTAGTTGCTTTTAGCAAGTAAATATAATACAATTGCAATTTCTTAATTCCTGATCAGAATCATTGTGCTAGAATCATCAGTATGAAATCAGCAGAATCCCTTAGAAACAGATGTAGAGCTTGTCTGTGGGCTAAGGAACTAACAGAGTAGGGAAAGAGCCCCCAGCCAGTATTCAGTGATCTAAATGGTATACCGTATTTTCCGGCGTATAAGACGACCCCCTAATTTTACAGTTAAAACATAGGTTTAGGCCTATATTCGCTGTATAAGACTACAGCCTCGGAAGTGGGGGGTAGTCTTATACAGTGAATATAGGCCTAAACCTATGTCTTAACTGTAAAATTAGGGGGTCGTCTTATACGCCGGAAAAAACGGTATTTGCCTGAGTTTGCAGAGAAGAACAAGACTCCTCTGTCAAGTTCCCTTGTGTTTGCATCCTGCCTTTGCCACTAACAGCTGTGTGATCTTGGGCAAGTTCCTTTGCCTCTCTGTGCCTGTTTCTTGACTCCTTAAAAAGGGATTTTTTTACATTTGCCTGTGTTATGATAATTAAACGACACAATACAGATAAGGTGCTTAGTTAAAGGCCTAGAGTAACAAGCATTTAATTCGCAGTAGCAGGAAAAGGTTAAATTAATTATTAAACTCTGGTATCTAGATTATATGGCTTTTGGAAAGAGTTAGACAGGACTAGGCCTGAGAATGTGGCAAGATCTCCCAGCACATTCTTACAAGAAAAGAAAGCAAGCGAGAGACCAGAGTAATCCCAGGATTGCATTTGGGGGGGGGGGGGGGAATAACTGTTTTATAATTGGATTTCGGTTTTCCTTTTTCATCAAATGGCTATGCGTATTACAAAAAGTCTGAAAGGCTACCTGCCAATCTGCAACTGCTGGTTATGTCTGGCGAAGATGTTTGGGAAAAAAGACTCGGAGGGACTTTCCCTTCTTCATGCATGGCTGTACTGTTGGAGCTTTTCCCGGCTAGTTGATCACTTTTTTGATTTTTAAAAGAAATACGTTTTAATTAGACGGTCCATGGGAGTTGGGAATGAGGCGCAGGCCTCCGCAGCGGCCCGGCCAGGTGGGCTGGGCGCGCACTGCGGGCTGCGGGCACCGACACCGTCCCTCCCGCTCCGGCCGCGGGGCCCCGGGGCGCGCCTCCCCGCAGGCGCGGGCGCCCGCCGAGCCCGTGCGCCCGCCGAGCCCGTGCGCCCGCCGGGCCCGTGCGCCCGCCGGGCCCGTGCGCCCGCCGGGCCCGTGCGCCCGCCGAGCCCGTGCGCCCGCTGGGCCCGCGCGCCGTGCCATCAGCGCCGCCATCAGCCGCGCCGCGTGCGGCCCCGCGCCCCGCTGCTCCCGTCGCCGGCCCCGGCAGCAATAATGAGGCACAGCGCCGTGACCGCGGCCCCGGGCGGCGCCGCATTAGCATGAGAGAGGCCTTCCCATTTGTTCCTTTGTGCTTGTTTCCCAGCCCGAAGGCGCCGCACAGCCCAGGCCGCGTGCTACGCCGCTGGGCCCCCGAAGCAGAACGCGGCCGCCTGGGTTTTGGAAGCCGGGCGGGCCTCTGGAGGAGCCCTGCCTCCCGCCCTGCCCAGCCAGACCTCCAGGCCAGGGAACGCGCAGGGGGCAGGCCTCAGGATGTGCCAACTGGGGTCTTCTCCCAGGGAAGTTCCCTGCCCTCTGCTTCTGCGTTGCTGGCCGGGGCGCACAGGCGGGGCTTGAGTCCTGGCTCTGCCACCCAATGCGATGGAGCCCAGGTCTACAACCTCAGCTACACGTGCCTCGGTTTCCCCAACTTTACAAATGAAGCCGAGTACCTATCTCATGGGAGTAGATGCGTGTAAATCATTTATCTTCATGCGGGACACATGACCTAATTTATTCTTTAACAATCCTGAGAGGTGGGTATTAATACTGTCAGCGTAACTGTGGCTCAGAGGGGCAAAGTGGCAGAGGTCCTGACAGCTAGGAAGCTGCTGCACTGCTGCGGGAAGCAGCCACGAGCAGAAGTATTTGTTTCTAAGATAGACGGCAGCCTGTACTTTGTATGCAACTCGTTTCCTAGCCCAGGAAGGATCTCGGGAACAAATGAACACAAACGAAGAGGCTGGAGAAGCCTGTGCTTAGGGTGGCACTTTTTCAGGAGCTAAGAAGCCCTGGGGTTTAGGTGTATGTGTGCATGCACCTGCTGCCCCAACATCTGTCAAAGGGAGTGGCTTCCTCTCTCCACCATTTGTGCACCTAGTATGTGAAGAGCAACTGCAGCTACCAGGGTGGGGCGCGGGGGGAACTACGCGGCGACAGTAATGAAGACAGTGTGGCATATAGACATGCCCATGGAACAGAACTGAGAGGCCAGCAATAAACCTTGACATTTATGGTCAACTGATTTTCGACAAAGATGTCAAGATAAGTCAATGTGGAAAGACTCATCCTCCCAACAAATGGTGCTGGTACGACTGGGTAGTCATGTCATCGTACACAAAAATTAACTGAAAATGGATCATAGGCCTCAATGTAAGAGCTAAAGCTACAGAAGTCTTAGAAGAAAACATAGCAGTGAATCTTCGTGGCCTGGGGTTAGGCAGTAGTTTCTCAGCTATGACACCAAAAGTGCACACACATAAACACACATACTTTGAAATACATCAAAATTTAAACTTCTGTGCTAAAAATGAAAAGTGAAAAGACAATCCCCAAAATAGAGGAAAATACGTATTTGCAAATCATATATCTAGTAGTAGACTTGTATCTAGAATATATAAAGAACTTTTACAAGTCAATAATAAAAAGACAAATACCTGAATTTTAAAAATTGGGAAAGAATTTGAATAGATATTTCTCTCAAGGAGATCTGCAAATGGCCAATAAGCACATGACAAGGTGCTCACCAGCATTAGTCATTCAGAAAGTGCAAATCAAAACCACAATGAGGGAAGCCAGGATGGCTCAGCAGGTTAAGTGCTCGCTTTGAAGCCCTGAGGACAGAGGATCGAATCCCGGCTCTGGCCCAGGCGGGCCCATATGCTGAACTGGGGAGCTCCCACAGTTCAGTTCTCTCTCTGTCTCTGTATCTCTCTCTCTTTCTGTCAAAAATTAAAAAATAAATAAAATTTAAAAAAATAAATAAATAAAAAATAAAAATAAAACCACAATGAGATACCACTTTGCACCCATTAGGATGGCTATAACCAAACACACAGAAAGAATGTGGAGAAATTGGAGCCTTCCTACACTGCTGATTGGGATGCAAAATGGTACAGCTGCTGGAAAACGGTTACATGTAGATAGAATTATCGTATGGCCCAGCAAGTCTACTCCTAGGTATACCCAAGAATATTGAGAACGTATGTCTACACAAAAACTTGTATATGAATCTTCACAGCAGCTTGGCTATTCATAAGAGCCAAAAATGTAGAAAACAAACAAACAAAAAAACCTAAAAGAAATTTTCATCAACTGATGAATGGATAAATAAAACAGGGGCTACCCGTTCAATGGCATATTATTCAGCAATAATAAAAATGAAGTACGGACATATGCTACAAATGGAAGAGCCTTGAAAACATGATGCTAAGTGAAAGAAGCCAGTCATAAAAAGCCACATATTGTGTGCTTTCATCTACATGAAATGGTCAAAATAGGCAAATTTATAGACAGAACGTGGATCAGTGGTTACCAGCAGTTGGGTAGTGGGATGGGAGGGAGACTGTGTTCAGATGGAAGCAAGAACAGATAACAGAGAGTTCCTGCGAACAGGTACAAAGTTTCTTTCTGAGGTGATGACAAAGTTCCCGAATTAGATAGTGATAACAGTCGCATAACTTTGTGAATATAAAAGCCACTCAATTGTACACTTGAAAAGAGTGAATGCTACACTATGTGTATTATAACTAAATAAAACTTCTTTTTTTAAGGGTAGGGGTTTGTGCATTACTTGTGCAAGTGAAAACCATTTTAAAAGTTAGGCAGGTTGGGCGGCAACGAGGAAGCGAGTTCCAGCCAGAGGGAACAGCATGTGGGAATCACAGCTCTGACAAGAGAAAAGTCCTGATGGCAGAACTGGAGGAAGTCAGAAGGGCTGGAGAATAGAGTGTGAGGGGAACAGACATGCCCTGGGCGGAGGGTAGATTACAAGGGCCAGATCAGGAAGGGTTTAGTGAGCCATGGTAAGGAATTAAGGCTTTTTCCAAGGAGCGTGGGCAGCCGTGTGGTCCCTCTTACTGTCACACACATGCACAGATCCAGACTCACACTCTCCCATGCCCTGTCTCAGTCTACAATGCTGCCCTTAACCTAGTCTCCCCTCACCCAGATCCCCCAACACACCATTTTCTCTTACACGTCTTTCCCTCTGCCTGGAACTCCCATCGTTCTTTCATCCACCTGACTAATACACAGCTGTCCTTCAAGATGCAGCTCAGATGTCACAACCTCTGGAAATTGTCCCTCCAACCTCCCACCACTGCCTGTTCCCAACCAAAGAAAACTCCATGTCCTCCCTCTTCTCAGAGTCCCCAGAGCAGCTCTCTGTCCTTGGATTTCTCACGACAGAGTGTGAACTGTGAGCCTAGGAGTTGTACCCTCATGTCCTGTGCTGAGAACTCAGCACTGTCCCCATGCTATTATAGTAAGTGTTGAATGAATGACTGAATGGAAAGGTGAAAGAATGATCCTAATGGAGTGTTAGCCACAGCTTTGGCCTCTGTCCTGATCTGTTAGCCTTCCCTGCTGTACTGTCCAGTCACATCCCTCTGGGTCCCTGGAACACATCTCTGGACACAAACCCCTACACTGAACCAGCAGAGTCACCGCGGAAAGAACCCTTGTGCTCGCCGTCTCTGAGCATGCTTGCTCACCTGCCAGGGGGTCATCAATGCCGGCCCCACTTCCCACCCCAGGGCTGTGTGGCTCAAATGGAGTGTGGCAGGGATTACGTGCAAGCTTCAAACTCAAGTGTCCAAGGAACATTTTCAGTTTCTTTAAATAAGTTTAAGTCCAGCTCTGAAGATTCAGCCCTCTAACACCATGGGAAATGTAATCAGCTATTATTGGGGGTCTTCCTTGCCCCAGGGCTGCTCAGGGATCCTGGGGTCTTGGGCAGCACCAAGCCTCAGAGAGGCCCTCTGGTCACCAGCTGTCCTCTGTCCTGTTTGTTCCCGAGGACATGCCTGGGAGGCCCAGCCTCACAGCCTCTTTGGCCAGACAACTCTGCCACCTTCATGCCAGGAAGCCAGCCTTCTTAGATCGTGTTATCTCTTCTGGAAATGAGTCACTGAGGTTCCCTTAAAGGAAATCCTTGCCTTCTGCCACTCCAGGTTTATGAAGGCTCTGTCTTCTCTCTCTCGATGCTGTCCAAGGCACTGCCCACTCTAAGACACCCAGTATCACTTATTCCAGGAGCTCTGGCTTTTACAGAACAAGCAACCTGCTTTCAATCAACTGCTGTGCTCTGTGCAAGAATCCCTGAGACAGAGGAGTTCGAAGGGCCAGATTATTGGCTTGGAACATAGGGATTGGGGAATAGAAGGAAAAAAAAAAAAAAGCAAAATGCATTCGTATGTCAAAAACCGATCTTGCCACAAGCCTACACCAAAATTCTTTACTATATTGTGAAGGGCCACGCCTTGGGTAGGAGTGACACCGTGCCAACCCCGCCTGTACTTCAGTTTCCTCCACGTGGAGACATTGTGTGGGCAACGCCTGCCACAGTAGCCGGCAATTAACAACTAAAAATTTAGGGAATGGAGGAAAGAATAGAAAGGTCTCACTTCACTCCCAAGCTGAAAGCTTTTTCTGACTTCCCAAATCAGACGCTTGACACCCGACACCAATCTTCAGGCCCTCGGTGGTTTCTCGGTGGTTCTAGATTGAAGGCAGGATCTGCAGCCCGTATGAGGGCACAAACGTCTTGCTGAGCCTTCTTGGGGATCACCACAGCAGTCCTAACATAGAGTCAGTGCCTGCTAATGCCAGGCACACTCCTCCCTTCAACACAATATTTCATTTAAACTGCACGAGAGTGCTCCTGCGTTTCTCTTTCTTACACTGAAAAAACAATAGCACAGAGAGGTGGGGTGGGTTCCAAGCGACATCTGTCTGACTCCAGAGCCTGTGTTCCTCACCACCCTTGCATATCGTCTCCAGCTTTTAATTGTGTTGTGTGGTTTGTTTGTTTTTGTTCGGTCTGCAAATGTACCCATGGTGGAAGAAGCCAACGCAGTAGCTTTGCGTGGACACAATGACTGGCTTGCAGCACAGGTCTGGGGGTGGGGGGTGGGGGGGTCTGCGCTGTCCACTCAGCACAAGCCCACAGCCAAGATCAGGAGGGCTCCTGAGTCATAACCCTTGCACGTTGTTACACTGCCCCTAACACCACGTCTCAAACTGTGCTGGGGTTCTGGGGCTCAGAACACAAGGTCAAAATGCCCGGGTAATCCAAACCACGTCACACCTCTGCACAAACATCTTCAGTGCCTCCCCATCAGCCCCACACCCAGACCCCCAGCCTTTTCCAAGCTGCTGTGGAACCAGCCCTGGCCGGCAGTCTAGAGACCTGGGTTTTGTTTGCCTCCCAGGACCTTGGCTTCTTTGTCTGTCACATGAGAGCCTACATCCCTTAGCCCTTCCAGCTCAGGTGGCTTGAATCCTCTGCAGTCTGATTTCCTAGGAAGTCACTTCAGACTCTGCCAAAGCCCCTGCCTTGCCCTGAACTCCTCATGCCTTCTCTCCTGTGGGTCTTTGTTCACAATGCCTTTCCTGTAACATCTTCTTTCCTCCATCTCTCCTCACCCAAACCCCCCTCACCCTCCCACCTCCATGCAGCTTGCTCTGATTTCAAGAGAAGCCATCTCAGCCCCTCTGAACTCTCCCAGCACAATGTCTGTGGCTCTCGCAAAGGACATGGCTCCCTCACCTTCTTTTATGGGGTTTTATGCCCTTGCAAGAGGCACCCTATTGTTTGGGTTCAGGGCACCGGTTTCAAGTCAAACAAACTCAAGTTCAAATCCCAGTTTTCCTGACTATGATGGTCTTGGCCAAGTGACTTAACAATTCTGAACTTCATTTTGCTTGTGCGTAAAACAGAAATAACAGTATCTCCCTCAGAGGGTTATAGTGAGGATTAAATAATAAGATTCATATAAGAGCTCAATAAATAGTGGGTGTTACTATTGTCTTGTCTTTCTTTTTATACAAGCTCCTCGAGGGCAGACTAGCCTCTTTCTCATCTCACAGAAGCTCGGTGCAGCGTCCTTTCTGAAATGGTTAAACACGGCTAGAATAAATGAAACAATCAAAAACCGCTTCGGGCTGTACATCCATGTTCATAGCAGCATTATTTACAATAGTCAAAAGGTGGGAGCAACCCATCAACAGATAGATAGACCAACAAAATGTGGTGCATGGATAAAATAGAATACTATTCAGCCTTAAAAAGGAGGTTCTGATAGATGAGTATGGATGGATGAACCTTGAAGACATTACGCTAAGTGAAGTAAGCCAGACACACAAAAAAAAACAAATACTATATGATTCTACTTATATGAGGTACCTAGAGTAGTTGAGCTCATAGAAACAGAAGGTAAAATGGCAGTTTCCAGGGGCTGAGGGAGCTAGGACTGGGGAGTTGTTTAACAGATACAGAGGTTCAGTTTTGGAAGCTGGACCACATTCTGGAGATTGGTGGCACAATACTGCAAAGGTATAAACCTTAACGCCACTGAACTGTACGCTTAAAAATGTTATGTTCTGTCTATTTTATCCCAATTAAAACTAAAATAATTCAATGAAACTAATAACTTGTTCAGACCTTTTTTAAAATAGTAAATTTAGGCTAAATCCCTCAAGGGTCTCAGTAGGAACAGAGCAGCTAAAAAGATGGGCTTGAAGTTTAAAATGTTTGGGCATAAATAATTTTTAATGTCTGTGAGCCATGCACACACACACATACTCTCTCTCAAAATGAGCTCATTTTTCTTCTCCTTTCTGCTCTGGAGGGTGACATAGAAATCATCAGCACAGGAAGGATTTGAACGACCTGCTGATTACAGGATAATATTCATACAATGAGGTTAAAAGCACTGGCTGAAAAGTTCTTTCATAAAACCTGCTACATGAGAAGAGAAAATAATTTATGAGAACATGAACAATTAGCACTTTGTAAGAAAGAAATAATGCACTTAACTTGATCCCTATATTTAACATCAATTAAAGATTATCCTCATGAATGAAACTCGACCTGGAAATTAACAAGGGATTTAAATTGCATTATGCAAGCGAAAGAGAGAAGCCGGTGCACCAGTTCAGGGCTTCCAATGTTCAGCTAGAATGGCATCTATACAATGAGGCCTGGCCATTTGTTCACATTTCTCTGAGTGGCAAGATGTTGCTGCAACATATAGCAGCATTTGTTTCAGCCCCCAAAAATCCAGTGAGAAAAATGCCTAGGTAGCTGCAAGCACAAGGTTGGCACCCTTCATTTTTAAAAATAACTTCTGGGTCATTTTTTTTTTTTTAAACCAGTAAACTAACCAAGAGATTCCCTTTAAAAAAAAGTCTGCACGGCTGCTGGATTTGAATCTGTCATTTCCATAGAACTATTGAAGTAAACCTATAAGGCAAGGCTAGATCAAAAATTATATTCTGGGTCACCTGGTTCTACATCACAGAACATTTTATTCCCCAAAATGAGCAACTCAAGGGGTGTGAACTGGGTCTTAGAAAACAAGTGTGGACTAAAGCTATTTATCTGTGGTCTTTTAAAATAGTTACCATGGACTGAGCCGGACTCTGTGCTAAGTCGCCATGCACCACAAGGCCAGTATCATTTTTTCCATTTTACAAATGAGAAGACTGAGGCTCAGAGAGTTCACCTATTGGGGTTCACACAGGAAGATCTGGGACTGGGACCCAGGTTCCTCTGTTTCTAGAGCTCATGGGTAGTTGCTGCCTTTTCCTGTGGAGAGTAGATATGATGGCAGCCACACAGAAACCTTCACAGAGGACAAGCATGACAGCCCTTCTCCCCCTCAATGCTCCAGGGCCTGTATCTAGAACTAGAGACGGAGCTCTCTCGGTTTGTCTCCTTGTGATACGAAGCATCCTGCTTCCCAGGGGACATGTCAGGGCCATAGCTCTGATGCTGATTGCTAAGAATTGCCCCGCTGGGAGGATGCAGAGAGCTTCTTGCCATCTTCCAGACCCCCTGGAAGAGAGGGTCCTATTCACAGCCTAGAAAGTGCCCCCTGAGAGATGGGTTTTGTTTCTTTCTTTCCTATCACTGTCACTCTTGCTACATCCAAATTTTCTAGTTATTGTTCCAAATCTGGGGACATTTTACCTCTTTACTGAAAGAGAAACTCAGGTCTCACAGTCTTAGCTTGGCTTGGGTGGGTGTGTGTGTGTGTGTGTGTGTGTGTGTGTGTGTGTGTGTAGCACAGGTTCCCCCCATTGTTATCTTGGAAAAAGAGAAAGCAGATGTTAACCATTACCCCTTGAGAATTCACCTTGCTATGCTGTAAAATTCACATTATTAACATTCCAAAATCCTTCCACTCTTGTATGCATCTCAGATGGAAGTGAATTTTTGAGAATTCAAAAATGTGAAGAGGATGAGGTGGCAGAAGTTTATTAAATTGGCCCAGGGCAGTTTTGAAATTTGAAAGTTTCTCACACTCCATGGCTCTAGGCCAACTCACAGCCAACTTGGCTGAGCAGTCTGTATGGAGGCTTCTCATTGGATGGCCCTGTCCATCCTCACAGAAGGTGAAAAGCAAATACTGGGGCATACCAAGGGAGGACAGACTTGTCCAGCTCTAACTAGACCCTGGGGCACTCTGTGAAGAGTGGCAAAAGGAAGACACTCCAGGAAGATGTCACAGTAAGTGCATTAAATATTAATTAAATTAATGGGTCATTTTCTTTTTTTTAAGGCAAATAACTCTAAGGCAACTTCTCTTTTATCTGAGCTAGCAATGCAATTTAGCAGTTTCTTCTTCCTCTAATCTGGCTGACCCGTTGGAAAGTGAGAGTTGGGTTTTTGGGGTTTGTTTTTTGCTGTTTTGAAAGAAAAGAGAGATCAGTAGCAAAACCAAACAGCCACTCATTACAAAACTGTAAAATAATTGTAAAGGGTATTTCCCAACATACAAGTGTGCTTTGCAGCAAGATAACTGCAAGTTTGTGTAACAGTAGAGTAGAGTGATGAAGTCCAGGGCTTTGAAATCAGGACTCGGGCTGAGTTCTGCCTCTGCGCTTTTCCAACTGTGTTACCTTAAGCAAGTTAATTAACCTCTCTGAGCCTCAGTTTCCTCCCCTGGCAAATGGGAAGAACCATAGCATCTACTTATATGTAGGGGCAGTCTGAATAAGGTCATGGAGATGAATTGCATAGTATTTGGCACATAGTCAGCACCCAAGAACTGTTAGTTGCTATATATTCTTATTTTCATCATTGTTACTGTTGATGAGGCCATTTTTAAAGCACATTGGACCCCAGATGCAGTAGCATCCACATCTCCTGCCCTGAAGCCACAGTTGGGATTTGGGGATTTGATTTTGCCTCATGAATTAGATCCGAGGATCCCCTGACCCTGAGGCAAACTGCAAACTAAAGTCTCCTTCAATATAAGGAGCTCCCCTCCCCAAACCTCACACCCACCTCCACGTTTTGATCTCAAAATTCCGAGCTACCAAAGTTGTACTAAGGACATTTTGGAGTAGGGAGAGAAGAACGTCAAAATAGAATCTACTTCCTGTAATTAATTAACTGATTAACTAGAACCCTCGATTAACGAAATTTTTTAATGTATTGTCTTTTAAAGAAGAAATGAGAGGATACCCACCCTCTCTGATCTGCCTTCCCAGAAGGAAGCTGTTCCCTAACCCGAGCCCAAGCGCCACCCAAAGAAAACTCAGGTGAGTCCTGACAACCTCCTGAGCCTCCGGCATCAGAGGAAGAAGGACCCACGTGGGTTTGCTGTAAAAGGTTGGGCCAGTGGATCCCAGAGGAGGAGATGGACGTTTTTGCAAGATTGCCACAGATCAGGATGAAACCGAAAAGTACGGTCTCATTAACACAAAATGACTGGCCAAGTTAACTGACCCAGAGCCCCGGTCTCCAGCGTTTAGGAAAAGGGAGTTTGACAAAGCCGCTGCATCGGCTGTGGGAGGCTGAGCGCCGCTCCCTGGCAGAGGGAGCTCCCCCGCCTGAGCAGACAGCCATCCATCACTCTCGGAGAGGCGGCGGTGGGACGTGAACTCGGTCACCTCCTCCTCTCCCCTCCCCAGCAAGCTCCGAGGAGCCGAGGCGGTGGCGGCAGCGCGAGGAACAGAACGCGCTGTAAACTGCTTGGCTACCCCCTTTGCAAGACTGACGCCTCCGATACAAGTTTTTCCATTTCCCCAAACAGCCTCCCCGGCTGCCAATAAAGACAGACGCTGCCCTGAGCCCTTGCACGCGGTCAGAGGGGGCCTTAACCAGCGGCTTCAGAGAGGCCCTCTCCGCCCAGAGCTCGCGCAGGCCCCGGGGACACCTTGCCCTCCATCTGCTGGCCGGCTCGCCCGCCACCCCGGCGGACTGCGGGGCTGTGGGGAGTAATTACCGAGTCATTTGATGGCGGGCCTGATCGGTGCCAGGCCCAGGTCCTCTTCAAAATCGAATGCTGCTGCTTTCCGCGTCCTCCAGGCGGAAGGCAAGGTTAACGCCTGGGATCCCACCCTGGCAGGGCACTTGCACGGGTGTGTCGGAGCCATGGCTGCCTAAGGCAAGTTGACAGGCCCCATTAGAGAGCGGCTCTGTCATGGAATTGTGATCTTAACAGAGGGGTAGATGGTGGATACCAATTACTCACAGCTCCCTATACCTCCTGACAGGCCCCTTTGGGGGTGGAGGTAGGGGTGGAGGGATGACTGATAGGATCCGTGCGATGTCCACACCACGGTTCCCGAACTCTGCAGGCCTGCCCTCAGCCCACCTGACCCGACAGGGCCCATGTTAGGGAAGGCCTGGCCTGGAAACCCACTGTTCTGGGGAACAATGCCCCTTCAGTGCCTGACCCCACTCCTACCCCACTGGGCCATGTGTTCTGAGACAAAGCCTGACGCTTCTCAATATCAATGCAACTGTGAAGTTTGCAAGGACTGTCGGGTCTCAACTAGAACACTTTTGAGCAGGGCTTGCAGCAGGAGTACTGGAATGGGGTACCCGCATGCCCTGCAGTGACCTTCACAAAAGCCTTCCCCCTCTGAGCCTCAGTGACCCCACCTGAAGCACAGTGACAAGGCCAATTTCAGAGCCTGAAGCAGCTCAGGGCTGTCCCTGACCGATACATAAAGATGGCCACAAGAAGCCACTTCCTGAGAAGGAACCCAACTGGAGATGGGAGATGAGAGTGTTTGCAGACTTCACCTGCCGAGGAGGCAGCTCCCAACAGAGGTGGGTAGGACCCCTGAAGGCGGAGGCCCTAAGACTTGGCGCCCAAAATAAAGGAGCAGTGAGTGATTGTCATACTCTCCAGAGACAACAGGACTGACCCAGACCCCTGGATCCCACTTTCCCTTCACCTTGGTAAAGGCACCACCCCCATGGCCACCTCCTCTACACAGACAGCTCTCTCCATTGGCTGAGTCCAGGCCCCCAGGTGTGCCAGCCTCCCAGACCCACTAGTCACTGCCCCCCAAAGGTGCGGCTCTGAGGATGACCAGGAGGGACTCTGCCTGCCGTTGTGGCTCGAAGGCGGAGGGAGCATCTGTGGCTGAGAGGCCCGCAGAGTGACCCCGGGTCACCACGCAGCTAGTGCGAAGCTCAGAAGGGGAGCAGGAAGGGATAAGGCTGAATTTAATCCCGGGCCACGTCTAAAGGGACTGCATCCGGATAAGTCAGGTGGCTTCCCGCCGCGACCTGGCCAGCCCGCCCCCACCCTCACGGAGCAGCCCGCGCGGCCTCCAGCCAGACCCCCGCGAGGTGCCCGCGGAGCCCGCGGAGCCCGGGGCGCGCGGCGGAGACCAAGGCTGCCATCTAGCGGGCGCGGCGCGCAGGCGCCGAGGGTGGCGGGAGCGCGGCCAGGACGAGGCGGGCGCAGGGCCGCGGGTCTGGAGGGCAAGGGCCGGCGTGCAGACTCAGCGCGAGCCGCGTGGCCTTGGGCACGTTTCTCGCCCTCTCTGAAACAAACCTCGTTTCCGGGTAAACGGGGCGATGAGGACTTGGCTCAGGGTCATCGGTGAACGCGAGCCCCGGGGACTGATGCCGTCTCGTTCCTCGAGGCCGCCCGCTCCGCGCATCTGCTCCACACCCCACGGATGTCCAGCCCCGTCCCCCGAAGACGGGAGGAGAAGGAGTCGCTTCGCAAAGCCAGCAAAGCAGGAATCCGCACAGAACAACAAGATCCTTTTCTAGGAATTGTAAATCCAGAATTGTAAATAAAATGCTAATGGTTTATTCGTGCTCAAACTCCGGAGGCTGCGTCGCAGCTTTTGAAGACAGTTCCTAGCAAGGCTTTCCAGGAAGGCGGGCCTCCCCGCTGCGCCTTCCCGGGCTCCTGGGGGCTTACAGGCCGTGGTTCTGGGGAGAGTTCTGAACAGAGACCTGGACGGGGTCGGAGGTCTTTTTCCTTTGATCCGCAGCTGAGAGCCCTCGGCAGGCAGCCACTATAATTTACTCAACAAATTACCAAGTACCTGCTAAGCCTTTAGCTGAATACTAGCAACCCAAACAGAGGCGCGATTCACATCTGGCGGGGAAGATTGACTCAATCCAACAAATAAATACATTCAAATTACAGCAAGTGCCTCACAAAAAAAAGAGTATCGATTTTTAACTTTCAGGATATATTACATGAAAGTTCTGAAAGTCTCCAGGGGCCCCGGGTGGGGGTGAGGGTGGGGGGCAGTTAACCCTGTAATAAACCTTGATTGTCCTAAGTTTTTTAGGTACTTCTTAAAGGATGAGCTTTTTAAAACATTTTAGAACTTAAAAATTATTCAAACGATATGCATGTGCATCTTCAGCTGCCGTGGTAACTGTCCAGATGCCTGACTTAGCTGGGTGAGGTGAAGGTCACTGAGTACTGGCAGGTGGAATCAGACTGCTGTCCAGCCAACCCAACCCACCCAAGCAGCAGAGATGGCCTCAATCTCGGCTTCCTCTCCCAGTTAAGCAGGAGGTGCCCAGACTCTGGCTCAGAACCACCTGGAACCACAAACCCTACCTACACCTCGGAGCCAGAGACCAGAAACAGCCCTACCCAGTTCTCCAGCAAGCGCACAGGGCAGGCTTTGTTTGTTTTTAATAAAAGCTTCTCTTCCCCACACTCCCTTTTATGTAATTTCTTAAGAAATGGTAAGTCTCTGGTTAACACTGACCTTTCTAAGATCCTTTTGAATGTAAGACACAGGTGTACTAAGGATGATCAAGAGTCCTGCCTCCCACCACTCAGCTGACTTTTTTTTTTTTTTTTTGCATGGGTGGGGGGGGGGTGGGGGGGGGGGAAGGTGCTCTATCAGCCCCAGACCGTGTCGTTGAGGAAATTCAGGCATCCTATGTTGGGCAGTTACTGATCTTTATTATCTTCTCCTATACACTGACTCTTTACTGAGCCTTGGGGATATAAGACAGATAAAACAGCTCCTGCCCACTGGGAGCTCACAGTGTAGGTCAGGTACCTCATTGGCACAGCAAGGAATTCTGGGATTCCCTCCCCTACCTAGCCACATGGAGAGCTGAACCTCAACACAATCCAGTTTTCCTTAATTTAGTGTGTGTTTTGAGGGAATTCATGGTCCCTAAAGTTAAATAGAAAGAAGATAGTATTTGGTCAGGGCAACCAGAAGCAAAGTCCAGAAAAACAACCTCTTTAAGACACCCTGTTCCAACACCCACCCTAGGCCAAGCTGCATTATGGTCACACTGCATTTCACTAGGCAGGGTTCTAATAGGTATCTTTAAGGTAATTTTCATGTAAAAAAAAAAAAAAATACTAGCAATGGAAATGAATGAAAGTCTGCTACTGGCAACAAGACAGACAAATCTCACAATCAAAGAAACAAGACACAAAAGAGCACTTACCTACAGGATGGCTCCATTTATGCAAAGTTTAAAAGCAGGCAGCAACAATAAGCTATTTTGATGGAAAAATTATGAAGAAAGGCAAGGAAATGGTCATCAGAAAAGTCAAGGGGAAGCCGGGATGGCTCAGTGGGTTAAGCGCTCACTTTGCAGCGCCAGGGACCGAGGATCGAATCCCGGGCCCCGGCCCTTGCGGAACCATATGCTGAACTGGGAGCTCCCCCAGTTCAGTTCTGTCTGTCTGTCTGTCTGTCTGTCTGTCTCTCTCTCTCTCTCTCTCTCTCTCTCTGTCAAAAATAAATAAATAAATAAATAAAAATATATTAAAGAAAAGTCAAGGTAGGGATTACTTCTAGAAGGGAAAGGGTTAGTATAAGGGGGGGGGACACAAAGTGGGCTTCTGGGGGGCTGGTAATACTCTACTCTTGACCTGAGTAATGGTTGCAAAGACATTTGCTTTATAATTTGTCAAACTGCATCTGTGTCTCATGCACTTTTCTAAATGTGATAGCTCACAATACAAAACATGTTCAAGAAAAAGGAAGACAAAGAACATGCAGCCTATTTTTGTGATTTTTGAAACTGAATTTGTCAGTTTGGGTGTCTATACCCTGCCTGAATTCTCTGACAGCTTGTATCAAGCCTTTGATCCTCTCATGTGGCTGCAAGAGAGTCCAATCCTGACTCAGCTGTGTAGATGCAGGGAAGGTGAAGAGCTCGGCCCGGAAGACGTGAGTTATGATTCTACAGTATTATTAATTCACTGTATGACCTTGGGCAAGGCCCTTCCCTCTCTGGGCCTCGGTTTCCTCCTGCACAAGAAGGGGAGTAGAGGAGATGATTCCTCAGGCCTGTAGTCATGGGGCAGGTACCTTGCACATTGAGTGAGGTTGTCTCTGTACTAGAAATCTCCCATCTTCCTCAGGACTGACCCCTAGAGCTCAGCCAATTCTGCCATCGTGTCACACTACAGAGGAAGGTCCCAGAGCAAGGCCATCAAACACCCAAGGTGGCGTCTGAAACTGCCACAAAGGCTGTTCCTGGGGTGTGGCCACCCTGCCTCTCTCCGCCTCCCAGAATCCATGCAGAGAATCACAGCGCCGTCAGGTCTCAACTCCCATCTTCTGCAGAGGGGAGAGCTGTCTTTGGACCTGATGTCCCTCGGGGACTTGAGCACTGCTAAAATCCCACTGATTAATCAGGCCCCACCCTTGGATCAATGGCTGGCATTAGGCGAGCTTAGCACAGTTTTATTAGTCTGGCTGCCCTCTTGCAGATGTAATAGATGAAGAAATAAAACGAGGAGGAGAGGGAAAAAGGACAAAATCATTAGTCTGAAAGGAGCAAAAGAGCATCTTCTCTATTTTGTATTCAGATTTAGAGCTGTGCTGGGAGCACACACAACAATCCATTTTTATGCTGTTTCCAGAAGTTCAGCTCAGCCTCCTGATTTCCCATTTTGCCTGATATCTAAGTTCCCAGGAGCATTTGGCGGAATAACCACCAGCCCAGACTCTGAAACCTGATTTTCCAGGACCCCAAAACCCCCTGTGGTTCATTCATTCGTCCATCCATTTCTCACGAAGGCTTTTGCATGATATAGAGAAACAGGCCTAACTATTCACCAGATAATCCATCTTGAAAGTGTCATCTTTTCTCTGAAGGGACTGGTCCTTCCACAGGACTTGAAGCGAAGCCTGCTACACACAGTCCCCACCTTGCCAAAGCTTTGGCTCCAATGGAGGAATCCCATGGCCTCTGCTCCCTGAAGCTCTCCAGAGAAGCGCTTTGAATTAAGACCAGAAATGCTTTTAAAAGACTTTGGTCCCTGGCTTTCTAATGATGACCTCTTCCTTAATTTTGTGGTGGCTTCATCTGCCTCCTTCGATCATCTAGGTAGCTATAAAAAGCTAAACACCTCCTACTAACCCCATTAGGATGAAAGTGGAGGATTTTATTATTCATTTTTAATAGGAAGAAGCTCAAACTCCCCCAGGAAGTGTAAAGAGTAGGGTTTTGATGTTATCTGCTATGGAGAGGTTGCAACAAAGCAGACCCTCCTCGGCCCCCAGGAAATGAAAAAGCCTTGTCCAAAGACAAAGGGGAAAGACAGGGGTGACCAGCCCTTGCACAAAAGTGAATGATCTCCGGCAGCCTGGACTGACTCAAGGCACCTAAACTTCAAGGTGCCAGCTGATTTCAGAACATGCTTGGGAATCCAGGAAAACTTTAACTCCCCCTAGAACATTGTCTCCTGGTAATTGTCTGTTAAACATTTGTAACTCACACACAAAGGTAACTAAATGGAATGGCTCCCTCCAGGACTGTGCCGTTCGTAACAGTAATGAAGCCCTGCCACAGATAGCAGCATTATCCAAACGCCATTATCATCAATATTCGTATCAAATGACATCTGGCAAAGGAGCCTGCAAAATGAAGGCCCTCCTACTCTTGGACTTCGCAGCCTGGCAGAGAGAGGACAGCCACAGCCTGCCCGCCTCCGCCTAATGCCGAGGGCAGGAGAGGCCAGGCTGGCAGGCTGGTCCCTGGAGGGTACTAAGGTATACAGGGAGAAGAAGGACAGAGAGGACAAAAAACACCCAAGCCTAATCTACTTACTGTCATTGACTTTTCTTCAAGTCTTAATTATGAAGATGCAACCAACTGCTCCTTTGCATTGTCATAATAGGAAACTGATTGAGTATTTATATAAACCTCAAAGGAATCACTGTTTTGAAGAGAAACAGAACTTAACCTCCCGCCAGTCCTCAGGGTTGCCTCGCAGACAGCATCACATACAGAACCCTATACTTAAGCTGAAAGAGCTTTTTGTGGGGAGTAATTACGTGACCCCAGAACACTAGTTCTTCCTGGAGAGAGAGGCTGGCTGCTTGGGGCACAGCTCAGCTCCTCCTCTGGGCTGGATCCTGCTTTCCCAGCCACTGCATCGATGTCACCCCAGTAGCTTTCTGAGTGCTGGAGGTCACCTAACCATGAGGCTCAGCATCCCTGAGCTATAAGCATGTTTTCACAAGAAGGAAGTAAGGAGCCTTGTAGGTCTGGGCTTGACAAAGTGATGTTGGACAGGGGCAGAAAGAAACACAGGAGCAGGTTTCAAGGCCTCATCCTTCTCTCTGTCCATTTGAGCTGTTATGATTATAAATATTGATAAATGAGTAAATGAGTACCTGCTGCACAGGGTTATGGTGAGATTCAAATTTCGTAGTAGTAATGATGATCATATAGTAATAATAAGGGCTACCATTTACTCAATTTAAATACATGCCAGGCACAAGGCTGAATGTTTCACATCATATATCATTTAATCCTCACCACCACCATGCGTAAAAAGTACAGTAGACTCTCTGTTAACCGGAACTCAAGCCACCAACACTTTCAAGCAACCAGGAAAAAATCTTGCCAATTGCATGAGATTTTGCGGGTTGCTTGAGAGTGTCATTAGGCTTGAGGTCTGGTTAATGGAGAATCTACTTACATTTATCTGGCATCTACCAATCCCCGGGAGCCAGTTAACTGAGAGTCTCCTGTACTGTATTTATCTCCACTGTGTATACAAGATGAAACAGAGGTTCAGAGAGTGGGAGAGGTGGAATTTGAGCCTAAATTTAGCCAACTCTAGTGCCTGAGCTCTTGACCACTATTCTGTCCTGCTACCAAAAGCATTTTGTAGGCTCTGATATACTGTGCACAGGATGTTGAGTTAGAAGGCCAGGGTTCTAGTCTTGGCTCCACTGCTTCCTAGCTGTGTGACCTTGGGTAAGTCAATTTACCTCTCTGGGTCTGTTTCTCTGTCTGCTTCACAGAGTGGTGATGATGAGACAAGGGCTGAGATTGACTGCTCTTCTCAATGAGTAAAGCACCACACAGACGAGACGGCGAGGACAGGAGCTTCGCTCTGAGGAAGAGCACAGACCAGCAGTGGACAGCTGGGAAGCAGCAGCAGCGCCTGCAGAGGAGCAGGTTTAGGGGCAAAGAAAGGCTCCATTTGAGCCCAGGGTCTGGGGCAGCCAAAAAGCAGAATGACCATTTCAAGCCGCTGTGGACTCTCTAAAGAGCAACCAAGGGCCAGAGACAGGCTGCTTGGCTACTGGCAAGGACAGGCCTTTGGCCCCACACAAGCTTACCTGGGGACAACCACACGTCCAGAACCAGGGACTTGGACAGTGGTGACGGGATGAATCGTCATTACCTTCGGTAGCAGCTGCAGCATCTTTCATATGGAGACATGACTAGCTGGTAAGAACTGCTTTGACTTGTACTAGCTTGGTGAAAGGGAAGAAGATTGTTATAAGGCAGGAAGCCCTTTCTACCCCCACTTTAAATTCTTTTCTTTTTAATATTTATTTTATTGTTTTGATAGACAGAGAGAGAGATAGAGAGAAGGGGGAGGGCCCCAAGCAGTCTCCATAGTGGTACGTCATTAGTTCTCAACAGTTTCATTCCACACAGGTAAGCATGGGGCCACGCAGGGTGGGGACTGGGCCAGGGGCCTCCCACACATGGGAAGCTCACCCCACCACGAGCGGAAACCAGGGCCTCCCACATGGAAAGCACACCCCCGTTTAGCATATGGCTCTGCATGGGCCAGGGCCGGGGGGTGAGACTCGATCCTCAGACCCTGGGGCTATAAGATGAGCACTCAACCCGCTGAGCCCTCCCAGCTCTCCCCCACTTTAAATTCTTACAGAAAAGATACAGGACTCAAAAAATTCAAAAAATGAAACAAAAGCCAGTGGGCTTCCCAGCATCAGAAGCATCCACACACACACAGCCCGCCAGGGATGTCCCAGGAATGAATTTCTACACTGAGAGGGAAATCTTCATTCCTAGAACTCCAGTTCTCTTATAGCCCTTTGTAATCACCCAGCACAAAACCTTCCTACAGGAGACAGGGACAAATTGGAGAGGGGCTCACTTATTTTCTGGGAGAATCTAAGTTGTTAACTCCAATGCAGTACTGTTCACATTCTATGTGATTCCTATGATATAATCCAGTTGTCCCACAACCCCTCTTGCTCCCTGCATGCCTCTCGGGGCTGGTGTGGTCGACACTTACCAAGAGGTAGAATGGGGTAGGTTTGAAGGCCAGGACTGAGCTGGGGTTCCCTGGCCTGGGAAGGCAGAAGACAGCACTACTAGAGAGGAGCAAAGTCAGAAGGCAGCTCAGTCCAGAGCAAGTAGACAAGGTCCAGTGAGGTAGGTCAGGATCCAATGGGAAATCGGCAGAACTGCATCAAATGCCAACTTGCCTTCACAGCCAATGAGGACATGGCATGACTCCTGGCTTGGTCAGGCCTGTTCAGAAAAGACCTGGGTCATTGGGTGGGTGCTTGGAGTGAATAGGCATAGCTCCTGCCACCAAGTACCCAGACACCCACACCCTGCCCTCGACCACCCGCAGTACCCTCTGAAAACCTTGGGCATATCTTTTCTGATGCCTACCTACTTCTCCCTAATGCATGTAGGCAGAAGAGTCATTAATACTTCACAAGGATTGAAAAATCAAAGGAGGAAGACAATTGTTTTTACTGTATTTTCTAAACATTTGAGTAAGAAAAGTCAGATGTCAAAAAAAATCCCCATTTACATCTTTTAAAATATGAGCAATTAATATTTTCCATGGAGGTTCATGCTCCCTCTCTTCATTCCGTTTGCAGGGTATTGTTAAGCCATGCTTTGTAATTTGTTGCATGTTTAAATATTCAGTCTGTATTTCATTTGGGCTACACATTTAATTCAGCCAACATGTTCATTTTAAGATCAATACTGTCATAACTATGTTGAAAAATTAAATTATTGTAACTTTATTTACATTTCTTAAAAGTACTGTGAAAATTATTCTTAACCAGGACCTAATCAATGTTAGAGTCTAAAAATATGCCACTCTGCATGAAGCTATAAAAAGATTAATGTACATTTTTTTACAAGAAATTAGTAGCTTAATGAAGTGGATAAAAACGCTGTCACAATTTTTATTGGATCTAAATTGCATAGTAGTGGAGGTACAGTAAGTGCCTTCTACATAATGACATAATGAGTCATGACTGGTGCTGGAAGGCTAATTTGCCCTTAACTGACACAAAACCAGGGAATTAACATCCCAGTCGCTCTACGCCAATAGCAGATGCATTATTTCATTGCACAGCAGGGTTTTTAACTAAACTCTTAACTGTAGAAATATTGATCTATTCTTCTGTGAAATGATGAAATTGGAATTTTTTAAAAGGACATCTTAAATTATGGCTGCGGCAGTGACATTTGCTTTCACAGTACCATGCCTGCCGACAGAGCAGATGCAACAAGAGGAGTTTGGTGAGGCTCATCCCTGTGTTTGAGTCTTTACTCAGAGGAGAGAGGAAGGGGAATTTTGTGTGGGAGCAAATGCTGGCATTTGAGAAAATGACAGACTGCATATAGGTGCCTAAGTTCCAGAGCGAATGTTCTTGAATGTGTCCTAGCCCATAATTTGGTTTACTTTGAAGAGTATGTATTGCTTGCAAGTTGTTTTGGGATAAAACATCACCAAAACAGTGATATTCATCTTAAATCTGAGATAAAAATTTAGTGACAAAAGGTAGAATGGGTAATAGTAGAAGGAACTAGAGACCCTTATAAGCGACAACAATAAAGTTAGAGACACTGTACTGCCCTAGTTTCAATCTTGTCATTCATTCACTCATTCATTTCCTTCATCATCCATCCTATATTTATTGGACACCTACCAAGTGTCAGAGATGGATAACTATAGCAACTACCCTACAGTGGCAAACTATTGCTTCTGTTAAATAGTGCAACATATTTGTTTAACCAAGCACATTAAAATTCAACTTTCTGTGAAATTTTTATTAATACAATAAACCTGGTACTAACTACAGACACTTTGAGCTATCCCCACCCAGGAACTTAGAGGAAAAAGAACAGTGTACTAACAAATTACACATCTGATACCTCTTGTGTGTCTCTGACATATCAAAAAAAGAAAAGAAAAAAGAGTGGCAAAATCAGAATTCCTTATGCTTGAGGAGTTAGGAGACCAAACCTATTTAACTTGATTCAACAAGCCTATGTATTATGTCACATGACCTACACCTGCGCACACAAAATACCTACCAGTAGATGTAGTAGAATCAGCGTACAGGCCAGTGGTTCTCGACAACACTACCTGACTAAGTCATATGGGCAAAGCCTTATTTAATTGGTTTGGGGTGAACCTGGTATCACTACTATTTAATATCACCCCAGGTGGTTCTAGAGTACAGCTACAGGTTTGAGAACCATGGCTATAAATGCATAACAACAACAGAGACTGCACAGGTCATACTCAAAAATTAGAGGATTTGATGATCACACTCTGACCAGGAACTCAAAAGAAGAAAACCAGATGCTGGGTTAGCTCAGCGGTTGAGCACTTGCCTCGCAATTGGGAGGTCTGGGGGTTTGATTCTTGCCCCCTGGCCTATGCAACCCCATATGCTGAATTGTGGCGTAACTGGTAACCACTGGATGGCTTAGCGGTGAAGGTTCTTGCCTCCCATGTGGGAGGACCTCAGTTTGGTTCCCGCCCCACACAGCTCCACATCCATGTGTGGAATGAAACCATGTCACAACTAATGATGTACAACTAAGGAGACTGCTCTGGGCCCTCCCCCTTCTCTCTCTTTCTGTCTCTGTCACCATCTCTCAAACAATAAAAAATTAAAAAAAAAATTTTAAATCCTATAAACATCTCCTCCTCATCTTCCCCTTAATTTTTATAGAATTCTTTACAGTGCATATATGTATTAATATATTAATTATTTAAAAAATACACATTCATTGTAGAAAAATTGGCAACCACTGTTAAAAGGGTATGTAAAAAAGTAAGAGACTTCTGAAATCTGTCATTTTAAAGAGGTACAGAAATCAGTCAATTGAAAAACATCTTAAAATTGATTGCTAAAGCATGTATGAAGGATTCTATGCTTGTACTCTCAACTCAGGGTATCATCCTTCGAAAAACAATGCGCATTTGATAAAGAGAAAGGAAAGCCCATTGCATTTTTTCAATTACTTATAAACTTATCAATTTTATGGATTTTCATGTCTTTGGCCTTTGCATGTGAGTGTCACACACTGATAGCTACTCATTTTATTTTGGAATGTGTTTTTTACTGATTTGTAAAATTGTATTAAGAATATTAACTTTTTCTATTGCACATTAGCAAACATTTTTCCTAGTTTCTCCTGTTTTGACATGGAGAGGCTTTCCAGTCTTATGTTAGAAAAAGGGGCAATAAACAAGACTCTTAGTTAAATTGCCTCTAGTATCTTTCCTCTCTCTCCCTCTACCCTCCTTGTGTTTGACAAGCCCCTGGGACTTGGGAGTCTGAAGATGGACACTCCTTAGCAGGTGTGTGATTTAGGGCATGCCACTTCACTGCTCTGAGCTTTCGTTTTCCTCCATCTTCAGCCTAACTTTTGTTGGAATGAAAGTCAATCCCCAGAATCTAGAACAGAGCCCTGTACCTAGTAGGTATGCAGGAAATGTTTGTTGAATGAATGAATCAGCATGTGGCTTGGACCCTAGCCCAGAGCAGGCAACCAGTAAATACTGGTCACTCAAGGTAAACCCAGACATGACTGTTCCTAAGACGTCTTTAATGGCTCAGAAATTGTATCTCCCAGTCAGTCCTACTGTTTACATTGTTCCCATTATTTCCCAGCACAGCAAAGTATGTCCTGGGTGTGTAGTGTGAGGCCAGGTCTGTTCTGAGCACCTGTGGTGGATACAAAGTACACAGACCATGCCTAGGCCTAGTGATGCCTTTGCAGACTTTCATTATACATGCAGAATAATTAAAAGAGGGGATGAGATGGGCCAGACAATGAGCCAGGAGAAGTGAGATCAAGAAGGAAAAAGCAGGATCAGGAAAGGCTTGTTAGAAGAGGGAGCAGCAAGGGATTTGAAGGAAGGGGACACTTTGAACAGAGAGAGGAGACAAAGCTGGCCAGCCAGATGGTAAGCCATGACCTAGGCTTA